>JAUZNC010037280.1:0-13510 GCA_034780395.1 Vannuccia rotundouncinata | reverse complement strand
AATAAGATAAATAAAAAAAGACTTTAATATACCTATACTTGTAAATATTTTGAGATTTCAAAGTATTTACAAGTATATATATATTTACAAGTATATATATTTATATATATATTAAAGTCTTTTAATAAAAACATCAGAAACCATTTTACATCAAAAAAACTATATAAGTGGGAGTTCATTAGTCAAACACGCTTCAATCAACTGAGAAATTTATCTAAATAATTAATCCTCACACAGACAGCCTATTATCTGTACCCTGAGATAATAACATTAAATTCTCACACAATAAATATTCCATATTTTGAAGAATAACTTATTAAGAGCTTGTTTGGAATAAAAAATATCATATTTCCATATTTCTGAGATAAATATTGTGACTTGTTAAAACTAGATATTTTGAATTTATTTAAAAAACACGTTGTTAATTTAAACTTCGAGTTTTGTTGATGATATTTTTATTTGTGACAATAGCCAAGTGAAATTAATATCGAAAAACATCTTCCTTCAATGAACAATGGTGAATACTAATATCAACGTTTACATCTTTAATTTAATTTATTTATTTTCTGGAATATATTCTTATTATATTAGTTTAACTAAGATAATTGAATATTATTTTCAAATTAAAGTCGTGTATATACATTTTTATTCTATTACAATATAAATGAATTCATATGGTTATATTATGTACTCGGTAACAAACAAAATGATAAATTGGGTAATCTATTTTGCCCTTTTGTATTCCAATACAAGTTTTTTTGAACTATCTGTTTATGGTACCATATGGCTGCTATAAGATGGATAAATCATGAATTTAATTGTTATTAAAAAGATATTATACAGAATTTCATATTTTTACATTAAATGCTGGAATATCGAATACTATCTTTCATGAGAAACTGTTTTTGTATTTGTTTTAAAGTACAATTTCATATTATTATGCCTATTTTACTGACTAAATCAATTTAATTAGTTTATAAATCTACTTTTAAAAGGACATTAAAAACATTATTGTTAACTGTACAGAGTTAAAATCCTTTTACTGTTAATTTTGTAAAGTATTATTTTACCTATTCAAACAATAGAGAACCATCTATTATGCTAAGATACTGCAATTAATTTTCTTAATGGGTAGAAAAATAATTAATTTAGAAGCAAAACTTATAGATTATAAGAAAAAAAGTATTCTGCAAACAGATTCATAATTTGAATTTGTAAATATGGCAATTATAATCAGAGAAACTCAAAAAATAATGTTTTTTATTTTTTATAAACAAAATCTTTAAAAAAAATTCTAAGTCTAAGCAACAGATGATGAATCATCCGAAATTCTAATTACTTGAAATTTTCCATCCTTGCCAATAGCATTGCTGGAAAATGCGATGTGGTCCACAACCTGACAGAATTGAGAAGTCGATACTGAATGTTGAGTCTTGTCTGACGAGCTTCGTTGTGATTGGTTGATACGTTGTGACTCATACGCTGCTGAGACACGCTCTGTGAAGAGAATATATAATTATATAATATATAATCCCGTCATTCAATTTTTCCTGGCATTCAAATTTTACTGCATAAGTGGGTTTCGAAAACATCAAGTGGAAAGATATGTGTGTGTCATAAAATAAAAATTTAACAAAATACTTATATTATTAACATTTCGAATGCAATGAGTATATAAGACTCTTTATTGTTTAATGGAAAAGAATCAGTCAATGCTGGTTTGATGTTTTTTGGTAGTTTTGAGCACTTTACCATTCGCCAAGCACTGTTAGTATTAGTGGAGTTACTTTTCTGATAAGCTGAATACCCCTTTTATAACAACAAAATACAGAGTCTTAAGCATTGTTTACAGCGGCCGAAAATGAAATAATGGCTTCAACGACAGTTGGACTATTCTCGGAGCTGTATCGAATGCTGCCACTGACATAATCCTCTTCACTGTCGCCAGTACCGTTCAAATCTATTTGTATAGAGAAGCGATTCAGCTTCAATCAGTTCCTGAACAGACATATCATAGGGTTATCAACGATTTGATTTATCTAAAGTTGCACATAATCCAAATCGTGTCTATATCTTCGAATGGGGGTCATCCTCCATAAATTCTCTCCTTAAATCACTAATTCCACACGATTTGAAACCGTTTTCAATGCACGTCACCGAAACAATATTCCAAGCTTGTTTGATCCAGTAGATAGATGTCCATTAGCAATTTGTTTGAATTTTCCACATCTGCACCCGAAAAGTTATCATCAATTCTAGCTAAAACATGCTATATAGCATCAACTTTCGATAATGCATTTTTACAATTTTTATACAGACATCAAGCGGTTGGAGTTTCGATGTTGCATTCGTCGGCAAAAACAGCATGATGTTCGAATACATACCAATAAGTTCTTTTGGGTGCACGGTCGCATTATCGATGAGTACAGGTACTACAGGTGAGAACCCAGAGCGTGTCTAAGTACTCTAAACAATATTGTTGTCGGTCATACTCGGCTCTATAATTTTGTAAATGGATATACATGTCTGTGTTATGATCACTGTCTTCATTAATGGGAGTAAAAGAAAATGTGTGCAGAGCAGCAATATCTTCAGTGATTCGGAAATTAATTTGGAATCTAAATTTTTTTGAACTTTAGACGATGTCAATTTTGCTTCGGCATTAATTGTTCAATTTTTTTAAATTAAGCTTTTTGTTAAACTTTACTATCTAAATCCATTTTTTTTAATGAAACCTGTGACAATTCAAAGGAGTCTAAAAATAGCCAGTTATTCACTCTGCAAAATCCGGCGGCATAATCTACAATTAATACAAAGTAATCTATGATTTTTTTAAAGTCGGGATAGACTTTTCACTCTTTTCATGATTACTGCGTATCAAATCTCTATTCGGAAAATGTTAATTTTATTATTCTGTTCGTTAATCTATACAAGCCGGCCTGTTAATAGTTCAAACGGGATTTATCACAATACAAATTCGTTAATAAAGTTCTTTACAATAATATCATCGTATAGCTCTATAGAAAAGAAATTCAGAACATTCAGCTTTTTAGAATAAAATAAATAACCGAAAAAGTACTTTCAATTATTAATATATTTAAAAATAGTAATTTAATACGTTTTAAAGAATACCCAACATCAGGTTTGGTTTTGAGTTTAATTCAGTTTAAGGTCGAGTATAGCGACGTATCATATAATTGTAGATAAGAAAATATAGTGAAAGATTACTGAAAAAAACCAAATCATGAAAAATCGTGACAAAAAATGTGTATATATGTTTGGGGCAGTTAGAAACTATTAAAATAATTATATTAGATAATTATGATAACTATAATTAAAAATGGGCTCGCTAAGTAAGTTCCAAATTATTCCAGATGTTGTTTCAATTACTGTCGGTTAATTATGAATATTTCATGAAGTTTTGACTTTTATAAAGAGTTAATTGTGGTCTAATTGGTTTGACATTATAAGCACAACAGACAACGTGAACAATAACAACTTTTAAGGAAAGAAAAAACTGGAAAAGTGTGAATAATCGCAGCTGGGACATTTTTAAACTTTTACTTTTATAATTCTAAAGGCAACGACATATAAAATTGTACGACGAAAGTACACGAAAATCTTTAATATTAAGTAGTCAAAACCTACCCAAATAGTCCCAAATAAATATCTTCTTCTGGAAGATTCGCGAGGATTTAAATCCATAATTGAAGACCATTTCCATGGAGGGCACCAAACCATTCTCTCCACAAAGAAGGAGTGTGAGAACCCCTCGATCCTTCCTGGGGCGCAAGAAGTGTTTAACCAGAGAGTTGACTGCATTCCCCAGCTGCTCTTGGATGACCGCTAAAGTTGGCGGATCTTAGGGGTTGGAGAGAAGGGTGAACCGAAACCCAATGAAATAATATGGTGCAAGTATTCGCAGAGTTGTTGAAATCATAAGCTTATTGAAATCATGAAGGACAACATTATGCAGCGTAATAAAAAGTTCGCAGATCAATTAATTCTTTAGAATATCAGGTTAATCTACTTTCAAAAGTATTAACGATATTTAAAACTTGATTTAATTCACAAACTTTCACGATTACATTCATAGACTAACCAAGGATATAATTTTCACGCTGTTATATCTCAGCAAGCCGGTTAAACAAGTAATATTGCTTCATATTAATATAAATTTGTCGACAATAATTATTGATCAATTATGAATTAGACTGCCTGTGTATCTTCCAAACTAAATTTAGAAAATTAATAATTAGTGTCGACAAAATAAAGCAGCGGCTATTTTACCTGGCTGTATAAGTTTTGTTAGTCTATGATTACTATATCTAATTAAACGTAGTACAATCAATGATATTGTAATTGATATTATTACGATATCAATATAATATTTTTAATATTATTACAATATCGATCCAATGAAACAAGTTTACAAAATCAATGACTTATACACTATTTATCTAGACCGGCAAACTGAAAAATATTTAATACTAATAAACGTCCGCGGGGGAATATATCTATATCGATAATCAATACGAAATTCATGGGAGTTATAATAATGCATTTCAATTATATTTGGTGATAGTTTCGTTTAAAAGAGGGAATTCAATCAATATATAACGATCAAAAGCCTATTAAAATATATAATATTGATTGAATACCCTTTTTAAAACGAAACTAATACCGTATATAATTGAAATATTCTCTGGACGTTTTTTTGATGAGTTTGCCGCTCTAGATAAATAATACAATTCAATTTACAAAATAGACACTTCGTTCCAGTTATATCAATCTGATAAAATATAAAGATAATGTTCAACATTTTTTTCTCTCAAATATCCGGGTACTTATCAATTACCAAAATAGTCTTAATTAATCACAATCACGTGAAAGTAGAAATCACGTGCTCATCACGTAATTGTCCTTTCATTCTAGGAACAGTATTCGATTGAAATGTTCCAGTATTTTCAAATCGTGTTTAATGAAATATCGAATTAGAATTACGATTTAAACTTTTCAAAAAGAATTTATTTTCAATTTTCGTCAAAGGCGGGATAATTTGTTATTTTCTGTAGTTGAAGAAAGGCAAAACAATAATATTTTTATTGAAATATCGTGTTTTATGTAGTTCAAATCAAAACTAAAACTTTAAAAAGATGACCATTGATACCAATTCCTTAGGTGCTATAATTCTTTATCTGACTGCCGTTTTATAATTTCAATAATTTAGTGAAGAAAGTACTTTTTTACTATCAATACCATCGAATATTAATAGAATTAAATATAACTTATATTACATTTTCTTTTTATTCTATCTGAAGATAACTAGACTTTGTAACACGACTATTTTCTTTAAAAAATCAAAAGGTGTTATACACGTACATTAGTATTTCCTCTTAACTCTGGGATATCTTTAATAAGAAAAAGAGTTACTTCGCATAAGATTAGGGACGCAGGGTCATGACGTCACGAGTTTGTTTTTCAACGAACAGTAATAATGACATTGTTGCTTTTGATATTTAAAATAGAAAATTAACATTTATAAATTAATTGTCATTAACAAACAAAAAGGATGTTACAAAAAGTATTTGTTCCGTCAACTGTTTTCATAGATTGTAAGCAGGTCTTAAATTTAAACCTTTGCAACTTTTGAATTTCTTTAGTTTAATGGCAGACTAAAGAATTATTACTTATACTAACTAACATACATTATTTTACATATTCTTGTAAAAAAAGATTATTCAAACGAAAGATAAAAACATTCTGATTCATAATCGATAAAAAAATCGCTTGATCCATGTTCACTAACATGTTAGTATAACTAATTATGCATAGTTGGCCTCTGAGTGTGTTTGGTTGATTCTTACTTGATTTGGTGTCGTGTTTAAATCCCCGAGAATCTAAACTTGCAGTGAGTCCTCCGTCACAAGAAACTTCTGCAAGTTACGGGGAGGAGAGAAAGAGAAGTGTGTATGTAGGCAGTGAAACCTTACTTCTTCATCATGTAATCACAAAAATCGGTCATACTAGTATTCTCAGGGTATACATCAAACAACGCTTGTAAGAGGACATAATTTGTCTGAATTACAATTTAACACGGATACGAAATAAAGTAATACAAACTTTAAAACATCAAAAAATATATAAATACAAAAATATACCTAGAAAATTTTTGTGTCTAGAAAATTGCTATGGAGTCAAATGTTTGGGAAAATAATACAAATAATATAAATAAGAAAAACAAGTTTATACTGTCAATAAATAATATCATATCGTAACAATAATAATCATTGATCAAATACAATCAAACCAAACGTATAAACATTTCATTGAAATCTCAGAGAGGTTATAATGGGTAAACAAAAAACAATATACAAACAAAGATTTGGAAAAACAGCATTACTCAAACAAGCGGTACTCAAAAATAAGCCTTAACCATCAGATGAAAAGCATCGAAATTTGGGAATAGAATATCCTTTGTAACATTTAAATTAGTAAATCTATAGAGTGATTGTAGTAAGCAATGCAGCACATACATGCCCTTCCTAGATTGTTGAAAACAAATGAACATAACAATAAATTCACTTGGAATGTCTCACTTTGACAATAAGTCGACTAAATTACTTATTCAAATTGTCGATATATATCAATTGTTATTTTTAAATCGGTTATATACTACAACTGTAAACAAGTTTTCTCATTTTGATTGAAAGAATAAAGATTGCCTTGTTTTGAAACACGTAAAATTTAACAAAGATTTAATTCACTAATTAAACATAGAGATTGTTTACAAAACAGGGTGTGTAAAGAAAGAAATATGCAATATCAAGAAAATACACAAAATCAAAGATGTTTTATTTAATCAGCAAGATTTTTATTTAATTATCTGATATTTGTTATCAGTCACAAGTAACGAATTATCTCTGAATAATTTAACAGTAAATGTAACAAATTATCGTATTTTTTCTATTCATTCAAGCCACTTAATACTTTCGGATTTCAATGTTTTTATATGCCAGACCGTGAACATGTTATTCTTAATTTCTATTTATTATACAATTTACATAGATGTAATTTATCAAACTTTATGCATTACATCACTGAAAAGAGAAGCGTTCTGAATTGATGCAGCCTCCCAATTTTTAGAGCCCTAGTAACTGTCGGCCTTGTTTAATAGATGAAATGGGATAGTAAACCGGTGATAGTCAATTCTAATATCACAAGAAGAAAGGTTGGAAATGATTTTGCTTTTTATAACAAAGAACAATCCCTTTTTTCATTAAAAAAATTGTTTGATGATTAACATCCTAATTGAAATAGTTATCAGTACATCATGTTTCGACTTTTGAAAATGAAAAATCAAGGAAGTCAGTTGGGTAAAGTAACTTATATCTTTTAAAGTAATCCCAAATAAGTTCGAAGCTGAAGAGAGTTATTCTATAGTTTTATAGATTGCAATTTCCAAAACTGGAGTAAAACCGAGAATGAATTATCGCATTTTGCAAAGAAACAAATTTCATTCTTTAAAGTGAAAGTCCTTGAAGGTGATTATGACCAATGTATATAAATGCATTCACAATATTTTAACAATTAAGTGACAAGCACAAATCCCATTGATTACTGGGTGTATCGCTAAATAAAATTCCATTCACTTAAAAAGGTAAAGATTTCTTCCTATAATAATCCAATTTTGCTAAGAACGAAATGTTAAACCAAATTCTAAAATGTAATACAAATTGTGTCTTGCTAAAATTAATGGAAAAAAATCATAATATTATTTACAAATAATGAATTTATTAAACAATTCCCTTTTCATAAATACCAGAAAGTTTGTATTTTACCCATACAATGGTTGCATAATGGGATTCGACTTATCATATCGTAATATAAATAGGTAATGGCACACATGGTGATAATCTAGCTAAAACTGGGCCCAACAAAGCAGCCTATAAAAATAATGGATGTAACCTATACCGGACCCAACAACAACTGGATATATAAATATATTTATAATACGATACCTTCATCATCAGAATTATCAAACAATTCCACTGAAATCAATATAAAATTTACATAATGTATAAAATTATGTTGGTAGATGTGAAAATGATTTTTGAACATATTAAAAGCAATATAGAGATAAGGTTTATTAATGCAATCGTCTAATAAATATTTAATTTCTGTCAATTATCTTTATTATAAACAATTAAAATAGTTTCAAAATATGTATAAAACAAACTTTATATTATATTTTTATCTTTAATTTTAAAATTAATTGAATATATTTGATATACAATTATTTTATATCTATATTATATTACAAAAACACATTTCAACACATTCCTCCATACTGTTATGATAATGAAATATGACTAATGTATGATATAATTAAACAAATACTGCATATACCGTAAATTACTGTAAGTACTGTAAATTCATTACATACTTAATATTGTCAACTTACATTTCATATTATTATTCAAACTTACATACTTTCATAGCGGTAAATTATTACGTAATATTGATTGCTTATAAGATATTATTATGAGTGTTGTTGGTTGTGTATAACGTGTTATGAGTGTTGTTGGTTGTGTATAACGTGTTATGAGTGTTGTTGGTTGTGTATAACGTGTTATGAGTGTTATTGGTTGTGTATAACGTGTTAGGAGTGTTATTGATTGGTTGTGTATAACGTGTTAGGAGTGTTATTGATTGGTTGTGTATAACGTGTTATGAGTGTTATTAGTTGTGTAAAACGTGTTAGGAGTGTTATTGATTGGTTGTGTATAACGTGTTATGAGTGGTATTGATTGGTTGTGTATAACGTGTTATGAGTGCTAATAATTGTACAGAATACGTTTTACGGGATACAATAATTAATTTTTTGACGTATTTTAATTTGTAAACATTCTATTAGTCCGAAAATAATGAAGTATGTAATTTCACCGATTATAGATATATGCTAACTTTTATATCATACACATGGAGCTAAAGTTGATAAAACAAAATTACCTGTCAACTGCAAATAAATAGCTGCAAGTTAATTATCAATGTTTTATGAGGATAATATTTTACAAATAAATTACTTATAATTTATATTCGAGACAATAATATAAATATAGATAATTTTAATAGTAGTAGTCATAATTCATTGTACATAACAATAAAATCACAAAATTTGGAATAAAACACCCCGCATCTCCAATATTTGCAATCGCCCAAGTTTTGGTTGATAGAAAAGAGATATTTTTCTGAGCAATTGACCTCATTTCTTACTCTGAACGAAAGAAGTTTTTCATTTTTTAATGGAACCGCACTTAGCAATAGTGTTATCACATTTAACAATCTGTCTATTTAATTAGCGGCTAGTTAAATGAGAACATTGATTTACTGTTATGCGAAACTACACAAATAATGGTTCATAAGGTATGACGTATTAATTGTCCTTAAATGCCTATTATTCGAGACAATGTTAAGCCGAAAATACGTGTAGCACACAAAATAAGATATAATGAAAAGCAATTAATTTGGGTTCAATTTGTTTTTCTCTCATTCGGAACAAAAACATGTAAAATCTAAAAATTCTAGAATTCTTTAACTAGGTTCATTTACTTGTTAAAATATTATTATATATTTTTTTTAATTTATATATTTGCATTAAAAATGGTGTAGTATTACAATTAAATTATGACCTTCATATTTTCATTCGAATGAATAATTATTATTCGGCTTTGCCAACATATTAATTAGAATTTACAAAACAGAATTGAAACGTACTAAAACGTAAAGCATGTATTTAAGACGTTAGGCAACAGAACCAGCCATACTTTACCAAGCATTAGAATTAATCCTATAGGTATAAGTGGAAGATGTACAAGGTTTAAGGGCGTTGATATAGAAATAAAAAGAAACTCACCTGCATCCTCTTCATTTATTCGTAGCAGTTCCCCCACTAATAGACGTTCTGTGCTCCCGTCGTCAACCATCTTACCCAGCCATCGGTCGCAGTGGAATCTGATGGGGATTGGGAGAACAACCTTCTGTATGGTATTAGGAGTTCGATGACATTAACAAGAATTTGAAGGAAACAATGTATTAAACCTCTGGAGATAAATTATACAAATGCATCACGTAACCTCTTTTCAACTTTTAATGCAGGCAGATCGTCTTCCGGAAACAAAACACGTCAGAAATATATTTTAAAAAATCAAAAAAATTGTTTATGTTTATTGGTAACATTTCATCGGATTTCAGCAGACTTAATAGCTCTCACGCAAAAATATAACAAAAAATCCTTTTGTTTATAGTTTTATTAAGACTATGGAAGTAGCCGTATTATTGTATTATTATTAAAGTTTATAAATCTTGGTCTAGTACTTGTTGCCTTTTGTTTAGAAGTAAGGGGAGTTGTACTGAGTAATCTTGTGTAATATATAACTTTGTATTTCATTATTTGATGACTCCGTTTTATACAAACAATAAAAGGGAACGGTTAAACAATCAAGTAGATATAAAACTGCCTGCAGACATTTTTGCTATGAAAAATAAAAGTCTCGTTGAGTGGCGGCTTTCTGAATATCTTTTGAGGAAACAATTAAAAATATTTGCTCTTTAATGATTGCTAAAGTTTTTGCAATCGTAAGATATCTTCTTTCATTGCTTTCATTAAATTTTGTGAGAAATTTGTCTTGATATTCTATAAAATATATTTAAATATAGCAACAAATTATAAATATATTATTAAAAACACAATTGTTCTATATTTAACAAGTGAGAATTCAAGTGCAAGCATAGAATGTTGAACAGTTGCTTTTTAGAATATAAAAATAAAATTAGTTTTTAATTTTTAATTTTTAGGTATTTACTTCGAATATGCTCGGTTAAAAATATAATTGAAAATGAATACTATTCGAGTTTACATGTCACTATCAAATGATTCAATCCAATTTCAAGAACACAATTTTGCAAAAGTTTCAAAATATAAAATACTAAAATTTTAAAGAATTTCTTTAATTCCGAATATATTTCACAAATGAGTAAATTTAAAATGGCAGAGTGAAATATATGAAAAACAAAAATTAAAGAAAAAATAAATAAATTATGAATAATGTAGTAAAACTTGAGTGAATAATATTTTCAAATATAAGCTGCTTTATTTTCGAGGATTGAAATTATAAAATAAATTATTTTCAAATCATCTATCATTGAGTTTAAACCTTCACATCGCATTAGGAAATGTATTTATAATCACTTCCTGGTTGATTGAATAGGAAGAGTACAAATAGGACACGAAGGGGTCTAACGTATGCATAAACGTGTAATATTAATAGTATAGCTTTTTCTCAAAGATAGTGAGCGGATATAATATTTCGGTAGACCTGAACTGATGATTTTACAACACCATAGATCTATTTTAAAAAATGTCAGGTTTAATAAATTCGGCAATTGGGAAATTCTCGAGATTGAAAATATTTGTTTTAAAAAAGAAACGAATTATGACTAACCAAAAAACTATGCGTTTAGAGGTCCTACCTGTAGACATGGCCGGTGACCGCATTTTGGACGAGAATAAATTCGATGAACCAATTTGGCGAAATTCCAGAATTGTCATGTCCAATTCTTAGAGATGTTAAGACTCCAAGATTTACGCTCTACATTATAAAATGAAATATACAATATTATACTTAGGAGCAAAGTGTGTCATTTCAAAAATCGTTCAGTAGATTTAATTGATAATAAAAATTCGATAGAAAAGACATTTAGAAGTTATTCAATTCACGAAATTTCTGAAAAAGGTTTGCTTACTACAAAATAAACATAAACAGGCAATATTATAGAATATATCAAGTATGAGTCGACCAAAGTAGTAGTAGCTATTATCTTGCTAAATAGTCTGAACATAGTTATACAGTGTAGTCTCAAATACATTAAGAAACGGTGCTCACAGCCCAATTTAGAAAATATTATGTTGTCCTCTTATAATTCGGTTATATGATGTTCAAAACAGAGGAATGTTTAAAAATTCACTTATCCTGATTTGAAATTGTGTTATTTGTTGATTTTTAATAAATGCTTACTGCCTATGAGATAACTTTGCTAATAAAATATTATATACTAACTCTTTAACACTACTAATTAAAAAATAGAAATTAAGGAATTATTATATTTAGGGTGTAAAATTAAAGAGTCTTATAAATGAAAGGTGCAGTTATTCTTGTTCAATTCATGATATACATATTGGAAATAAAACGATATTAACGAAATATTAAAGGCAGGAAAAATTGAACTTTGTTTGTAAAAATATATACTACCACCCATTTTAAATCGAAAAGTTAAAGGAATTCTAACGCTTTATAAATTGTATGACTATATGAGAAGCTAAAATAAAAATTGTTTTTATATGTCAAGAAAGTTACCATTAGACGTGTTGCCCTTTGAAGCTAATAAATAAAAGAAAGTAAAAAGCTTTTTGTCAATTGATCATTGTCTTTGATCAAAATATTTAAATTAATCGGTTTGTTAGTTAGAATGTTTTGTGTATGTGCGTGATAAAAGACACAATATACAAATTAACTTAAAATATTAGAATTTTTTTTTTAATTTTCTATTATTTTAATTACAACTTTTTAACATTTTGCACAAGATCTGAAAAAAATGAACGCCCATAGTTCTGATTTTTACATTCACAAAGGTTTAGTTTCGGATTTAAAGGACGAATAAAATATAATTTTAACAATTATAATTCCTAGAGAATGTAATAACATAAAAAGTTACTTTATTGATAAGAACCTTTGTTGTAAATAGCAAAGTTGAAAAATTATATTTTACTCATTCATTCATATAGACAAGCTTTCCAACATATTAAAATGTGTAACGTTTTTGGTGAACATCTTTTTTATTACACGAACAGAATATATTGGAATTTTCTTATCGCAAGAATTTGTTATCATTATTTGGAATGAAAGATTCGATTAAAGGGAATTAATTATACACTACAATAAAACAATCAAATTAGCACAGTGTATTTCGATTTTCAAAAAAATCTTCATCAAACGAGAAGGTTTAAAATCTATTCCGACATTTAAGTTTATACAACATAAAATATTTTAAATATTCTAGATATAAAAATAACGAATTCAGTTGATATTGATTTCTGGTTGAGAATGGAAACGACTCCTGTTTTACGGGAAAAAAAACATTGTTGATGCAATTATTTTCTAGTTTGAGAAACTGCTATGATTGACACGTACATAAACTATTGATGTAAAACTAAAGCAAATTATTAAATACGTCTGTGAAAATTCGTGCCCAAGAATGTTTTTTCTCTTATAAAAAAAAATTGTTTTTCTCTAATAAATGCAATCTTTATGTTTTTCTCTAATAAATGCAATCTTGATAATGTTTTTCTCTAATAAATGCAATCTTGATAATGTTTTTCTCTAATAAATGCAATCTTGATAATGTTTTTCTCTAATAAATGCAATCTTGATAATGTTTTTCTCTAATAAAT
>JAUZNC010037258.1:0-18702 GCA_034780395.1 Vannuccia rotundouncinata | reverse complement strand
CTGATTGCATAACACCTTGTATACCTCTATTATGTAAAGCCTGCATCTATGTCTTGTTAAAGACACCCGAAACGTCGATAAAGTGTTTTTACACAATTCTGTCTTATTTAATTGAGAAATACAGTTTTAATTAAATTTATATACACAGTTAACAGATAGTATATACATATTTAAGCACATAATAAATATCATTACACATTTTTGTAATCCGAACTTATATTTTGAACTGACCTTTTCGCAGGCTTACTGAAAATTAAAAAGATAAACTATAAACATGTAATTCTAATATCTAACTATCGGGAAATATATTTAATCTATTTTGATCAAAAGGATAATCAAAAAGCGAACATAGTGTGCAACAAAATGTATTGTTGTGAACCACTATTTTGTAGAAATAAAAAAGATATACTATAATTCTATATTGTGTACAAAATAGAATGAAAAAAGAAAGACGAAAATGCGTGATCTTATTTTTATAGTCATAATAAATCATAATAAACTCATACATTCCATCTAGATGGAGCACGTGCTTAATATTCGTAATTTGAACGATATCGTTAGCATATTTATTTCGATACAAATTAATATGAAACAATTTTACATTAAAATATACAAATTTGGTATTTACTTACAGTCATCACAGTAGACCCATTTTCCGCTTTTATGATTATAGTTGTTAACTAATGAGCACCATGGGGCCTTTTTTGTACTATTAGTACAGTTATTGAATGTTAATCCGTCAACAGTAAATGGAAAAACACAATCTTTTTCTAAGTGTCGATAATTGAGATAAAACAATATATTGATTAATAAATATGTAATATTAAGTCGATAAATGTATTCATATCGCAAGTAAATAGTTTTATGTTGCCACATATTGGCAAGAATTTAATGTGTTTGTGGAATTGTTTACTTTTTAAATTTATTTATTTTGTTACCTAATCAAATTAAAATAATATAATTTAATATAATAAGTTGAAATAGCTAAAATCGATGTTTATTAAAATTAATAAGAATTGCTTGCCCTCGTTTACTGTTATGCAAGTAAAGTTTTAAATATACGTTTCACATACAACAATTAGCTATTTAATTAATAAAAAGGTATTTAAATGTGATACACATGATTAACAATTTCATTTACAATAATGTATTTGTATTGTTCGTCAAATATAATACATTGTCAAATAAAATAATGAAACTAGTACTAAAAAAATGTGATAATTGTGTTTGCTTCCAAATGATTTTTACATGTTTGAAAATTTATTACAAACACAGTTCTTTATATTTGTTCGACTATAATTATGCACATCAAGTAAATATGGTTTGATTAGTAAAGATGAACATACAAACAAGTTTTCTAACATTTCTGTAACCACATAAACTGCTGTTAATCTAGAATCTATAACAGTTATGGAGATAACTTTTTACTTGCAATGTTGGTAATCGGAAATAAATATAATTTGTAAATGTAAAAATATCATTAATTATTGAGTTATTTAATCCTGAGTGAATGTTTGTAATTGGCCATTGGCAATTATTGACCATAGATATTACACTACTATAACTATAGATATAACTAAAGTATATACGAAGTATATTTATTGACGTGAATTTAATGCAGACAACTTCTTATTCTTGATATAGAGTCTTCGAAGAAATATTTTGAAAATTGAAGATATTCACAGATTACTTGTAACAGCATGGCCCAAAGAATAAGTTTCTTGTCGAAGTGTACCCAAATCATCAAGAAAATCAGTGAGTGTGACAAAACAATTTTTGCAGGCAAAGTCGGTATTGGGGGAACAATACTAATTGAAGTTGTAATGGTAATGCTTTTGCCAATGAACTTATCTATTTTTTCACAAAAAATTCAAAAAATGTTTGTAATTTATTATAATTTATTTTGATATTCCTACCTGTTGGTTGCCCGTCGTATACCGTTTGTATGTTTATGTCTGAAAATTACAATTTCAAAAAAAATCAAACAAATAAATACAATATCAAGTTTTGGTTAAACTTTTAAAAGAAAAGTGGACAATGCGGGATTTTATTTTTATAATCATACTAAATCATAATAAGCTTATACAAAGTCCATCTTGATGGAGCACGGGCTTAATATTCGTGATTTGTATGTTATCGTTATTGAATGGAAGTATGACTATATTAGCTTAATATGACTATATATAAATTAATATGAAACCATTTTACATAAAAATATACAAATATTACAGTTTACTTACAGTCATCACAGTAGACCCATTTATCGCTACTTGTAAAGTTTTTAACTAGTGAACACCATGGATACTCTCTTCCCCATTTAGTACATGTATTGAATGTCATTCCGAAGGCATTAAATGGAAAAATGCAATTTTTCGCTAAATGTGGATAAATGAGATAAAAAATATATTGATAAATATTAATATGTAATATTAAGTCGATAAATGTATTTATATCTTAAGTAAAGATTGTCCATATTGTTCTCCTCATCCAACTGGCTCAGAACGAAATCTACTACATTGCTTGGTAATTCATTAATCTCGCACTTATTTATATTTATAACTTGTATTGTGAGTACATTGGCATCGCTTGACATCCTCAAAATTAATCACTTCGCTAATACACTAGTTCAGACAATAAATTATTATTTTTATTACATTATTCATTGAATTTTAGGTTGTGCAATATTTAAATAATAATTATAATGATTGATTGAAATGCATGATAGAACTATTCACATTGAATTAATTGTGTATAATGACCTGCTTATATTAGCTACACACTTCCCAAAGTACATTATCTTATATTTCGTAAATACTGATTGATAATAATTGTTACCCAAATCCTTAAGAAAATCAGTGATGGTGACAGAAAAATGTTTGCCGGTAAAGTGGGTAGTGCAGAAACAATTGTATTTGTAATGGTTATAAAGTTTTGCTAATTGAACTATTTTTATTTTATTTTTTGAACACAAAAGTAAAATAAATTTTTTAATTTGTTTAATTTGTAAAAATAATTTGTTTTTATTATTCCTACCTGTTGGTTTTCTGACGTCGTATACGGTTTGATTGTCTTTGGCTAAAAATTACAATTTAAAAAATACAAACAACTAAATATAATGTATTTTTTGGTTAAACTTGTAATAATTACATTAATTGTGACAAAGTAATTAAATGTTATAATATTGATTTTCTTGCCGATTTTTGAAATTTAAATGTATATATTTATGAACCACATACCGAGCATATAGGCATATATAATTACATGTTTAAATTAATGAACTGTTAATTTACAGTTTTAACACTGCGGTCTCTATACTGTACATGTAATGTAGGTACTGTTCGCACAAACACAACCAATTAATTTGCAATTCACTTACGATCGTGACAATATCTAAATTTATCGCTGCCGTAAACATGTATGCGTGTCAATGAACACCATGGCTTTTTACTTCGAAGAGTTGTACACTTATGAAATGAGAGTCTGCTGCCCATATCATAGAAAGGAAAAACACAGTATCCCTCTATATGTTTAAATATAAGATATACACACACAATAAATAATTAAGAACATTAACATTTTAAATAAATAAATATATTATTATATATCTATTAGTAAAATTGTAGAAGTTTATTATATTTAAATGTATACATCATGCCAATGCACTCCTTATAGAATTTGTAATGTAATTTTAATATATAATTAATAACAAATTTAGTCAATATCGATTTACATTATCAATTAATAACTTATATTTTTGTAATCCGAACACATATTTTGAACTGACCTTTTTCTTTCAGGCTTACTGAAAATTAAAAAGATAAACTGTAAACGTATGATTCAAATATTTAACTATCATGAAATATAAATCAAAAGAATAATCAAAAAACGAACACAATGAGCCACAAAATTGGAAAATTTTAAACATTGTGAGATATACTCAAATACTCTATTGTGTATACTATGATAAAAAGAAAGGTGAAAATGTGTTAATTTATTTTTATAGTGATCATAATAAGCTCATAAGTTTATATTGATTGAGCACGTGCTTAATATTCGTAATTTTAATGGTATCGTTGATGAATGGAAGTCTGACTATGTTAGCATGTGCATTTTTATATAAATTAATATGAAACATTTTACTGAAAAATATAGAAATTACCAGATCAAAAATTTGGAATTTACTTACAATTATCACAGTAGACCCATCTTCCGCTGTTTTTTCGAAAGTTTCTAACTAATGAGCACCATGGATACTCTCTTGTATCAAAGGTACATGTATCGTATATTGTTCCGTTAGCAGTAAATGGAAAAACACAATCTTTCTCTAAATGTGGATAAATGAGATTAAATGAATTTATTGATAAATATTTATATGAATATTAAGTCGATAAATGTATTCATATCGTTACCAAATTGTTATATTTTGCCACATAATCGGCAAGGATATAATGTGTTTGTGGAGTTGTTTACTTTTTATGTTGTTACATATTCAAATATAAATATATATATATATATATATATATATAAACTATCCTAATATAATATAATATAAACAAAGTTTACATATCTAAAATGGAAGCATCGCTATTCAAATAATATGTTTATTATAAATATTTATTATTTATTGCCTTCGTGTTAACTATACATTTCACATATACAACAATTAGCTATTTAATTAAAACAAGTATTTAAATGTGATATACATTATTAACAATTTTATTTACAAAAATGTATTTGTATTGGTCGTGCGTTATAGTTATTGAACATTGAAAATAGATATTACACTATAACCACAGACATATAATCATATATATATAGGTAGATTAGACCTGAATAAGGAGGTCGCAGTATATGTTTTTTTAATTTTCTTGATTCGATTGTAAAAGAGTTATTAGAGAAAATAAATATATTTTGCACATAAAATAACATATACTTTAAATTATAAAAGCATACTATTCAATGTTTAAATATGATATACTTAAAATATATTTACACTTTAATTGTTTGTTTATATGCATCGATTAAACTTTTAAAACTAATTGTTGTAAATAGGGGTGATTTTATATTTTATCGGTATGCGCTATCGGAGAAACAGGTAACTACCATATTTTAAAGATTGCTAAATATTACCTGAAAAATCTTTAGCTGAGAAGTTTAGGATGCTAAAGTCCTGAATTTTATTCCAATTGCTTTTCTTGTAATACAGCAGCTAAACCTAATACTTGTTGCACTAAATTTACAGTGTATTGCATTTATTACCTGTAACATTAGTAAATCTAAGTACATTGGTCAAACTAACATAACAACGAAATCTCCTATATCTGAACATACGAAACATGCTTCTTCTAGTGTGTATAGGAATATGATATCTCACAGAACTGACCCTTCATTCTGATGTAAAGGGGATATTCACAGTATTTGTAAATGAAACTCTACGCGCCTTAACACTGAAGCTTAATTCACCAATAAACCAGCCAACTGGGTGAATGGCTGCTCACTATCGATTCTTTTTGCAGTGCTCTTACGTAACTATTGTTTGTGTATTTTAAATCGATTTGTAAACTTGTTACTCTATGTGAGCTGGTTTGTTGGCGTCCTAATCAGTCTGTAGTTGTGCTCTGTTAAAGAGAGTCGAAAAGTCGAACACATTATTCATTTTTCAAACCAAATAATGGCGAGTATCGCAACATAAAAAAAATTGTTTTTTCTTCAAAACTAGTTTTTGGTAATATAAAACTATTTTTTTACTTTTGTTGAACTGGAACGTCAAAAAATTTTTATATATAAATTGAGAAAATAGTTGTTACTATTCCTACCTGTAGGTTGCCCGTCGTGTTTGGTTGGTATATAATATTCTGAAAATTACAATTCAAAAAATTAAATCAAATTAATGCAATGTAATTTTTTCGTAAAAACATGTAATAATTACATTAATTGTTCAAAAACAAATAAAATATTTAATTACAACTTAAATCTTCGAAACGATTTATGTACTTATTTATGAACCGGGCATATGAGTACATTTTTAAATTGATAAACCTTAACTTACAGTTTAACCCTATGTGCTATATTCGAATGTACATACAAACACAACAGATAATGTTTTAATTCACTCACGATCGTAACAAAAAACAAATTTATCGCTGCCGTAATCAAATTCCTTTGTCAAGGAACACCATGGCTTTTTACTTCGAACAGTTGTACACTTCGTATATGTTACTTTGCTGCCAGAGTCATAGAATGGCCATTTGCAGTCCTTCTCTAGATATGTTTTAATATAAGATAGACACACATCATAAAATCAATAAGAACATAAATATTTTAAATAAATATATTATATACCTATCTAATAGTTAAATTATTGAAGTTTATTGTATTTGAATTAATACATCGTGACACTGCTCTCCTTACATAAATTTGTAATGAAATTTTAACATATAATTAATAAAACATTTAATCAATATCATAATACATTATCAATTAATATCTTTTAATTTTGTGTCCCAAACTATTATTTTAAAATTATATTTTTCTCTCAAGCTTACTGAAAATAAAAAAGGTAAACGATAAACGTGTAATTCAAGCATCTAACTACCGGGAAGTATATTTAATCTATTTTGATAAAAATTAAAATCAAAAACGAACATAGTATGCAAAAAATTGAGAACATTGTAAAGCATTGTTTTATAGAAATAACGAAGATTACATATTCTGAAAATTGTTTATATATGAAAATATATATTGTATATACTATCAAAAAAAGAAAGACGAAAATGCGTGATCTTATTTTTATAGTCAAAATAAATCATAATGAAGTCATATAGTCCATCTTGATGGAGCATGACGTGCTTAATATTCGTAATTTTAATGATATCATTGTTGAATAGCAATATGACATTGTTAGCATATATATTTTGATTATGAAACATTTACTTAGAGGAATACAGTTTAAATTAAATTAATACATGAATTTTACAAATAATAAATAATTAATTAAACGTTTAGTCAATATGTACGTTATATCAATGAATGACTATTTTTTTGCAATCCCAACATATATTTTGAACTAACCTTTTGGTTTCACACTTACTGAAAATTAAAAAGAGAAATTTACAACAAATTGTATTACAAATATCTAACTTTTGAAACATAGTAATAGATTTTTTCGATAAATCTTTTGATTACCCTTTGAACAATCAAAAATGATTGACGGTATATTAATGTATTATAGAAACAAAAATAAGAACATTGAAAAGCATTGTTTTTTTAGAGAAAAAAAAGATCTACTTAAATTCTATATTAAACATTGAAATCAAATATTGGTGTGGAAATGAGTGATATTTGTTATAGTAACAATAAAATTGTATGACAATAAAAGAATGACTATGTCATCATATTTATTGTGTTAAGCCATGTCAAAATTTAAATAAAACTAAAATAAATTATTTAAAATATGTGTTTATTAGTCAGAATTATAAATGTATTGTACTTAAATATGTTTTTCTTATATTTCGAAAATAATGTAGACCATTTTACAAGAAACACATTATTGAAATACAAAATTACAATTCTATAATTTACAATAAATTAATAACATCAACATATACAAATTACCAAAATTATTATAACTCACAGTCATCACAGTAGACCCAATTTCCAGTATCATTAGTATAGTTTTTATTTAACGAACACCATGAGTAAGCTTTACCATAATCGGTACAATTATGGAATATTTGTCCGTCAGCAGTAAATGGGAAAACACAATTTTTCTCTAAATGTCATAAATAAAAATATATTGATAAATATCATCATGCAATATTAAATTGATAAATGTATTCACATCGTAAGCTGTTCCCATATCCATTTTTCTATTCCATTTGTGTTTCGCTAAGAATAAAAGTTTTTTTATTTAAGTTTTATTTCTTTTCTTAATCGAATTATTTTTGAACTAATCATAACATGCCTTAATATAGGTAACATTGATGAATCGTAGATTCACTTTTATAATAAATAAAAATAATTGGTAATCGTCATTAATTGTTATGCTATCAGAGTTTTTAAAACACGTTTCATAAATTATATTTTTAATTAAACTAAAATCATCAAAATGATTGATTGTATCAATTCAAAAATTACGTTTATATTTATTGAATGTATAATTTGATAAATACGCCAAATAATGAATTCTATCTGATGTATTCAGCTACCTAAACTTGGTTTAAAGTATACATCATACTCATACAACTGTACTGATAAAGAATTTAATTTACAATAATGTATTGTTATTGGTTAGTACAGATATATGATGCATTGTCAAAGAAAATTGTGATACTAATATGACACGTGTGATAATTGTGTTTGCTTCCAATGATTTTTACATGTTTGAACATATATTACAATCCCAGTTCATTATATTTGTTCGACAATAATTACACACTCAACTAAATATGGTTTGATTAATAAAAATGAAAATGCAAATCAGTTTTCTAACATTTCTATAAATACAAAAAAGTGCATGCTTATCTAGAAACTTGCAGTTTATGAGTTACTTCCTCATTTAATTTAGGAAAACTTATATAAATATAACTTGTTTCATAAATAAAATGTTCATTAGTAGACATATTGTAACTTTTAAATATTAAAATGAAAAAAATATTATTTTTGCTAAAAATGGAAATAAATGTCAAAAATTAAACCAAGTAAAGGTCAACAACATTTTTAATCAAATAAATTGTTACTCCCTACTTGTTGGTTGGCCGTCGTATTTGGTTTGTACATTTTTAGCTGAAAATAAGAATTTTTACAAGTTCAAATGAAAAAATTTGTTTGTAAAAAACGTTTAATAATTTAATTAGTTAGGTCAAAAACCACTACAAAAATAATTGTTATCCTTAGACCAATTACTAAAATTTAAACTTATTTATGAATAAACCACATACGGAACATACGAGTTCATCTTTTATTAGGTACAACATTAATGAACAGTTTTACATTTCTCTGCCCAGTAGTACATATGGATCCCAAAAATGTATTATTGAATTTACTTACGATCGTGACAACTTATCATTTTTCCGCTGCCGTAAACAAATTTGTTCGTCATTGAACACCATGGTTCTTTATTTCGATAAGTTGTACATTTATTAAATGTGGTACCGCTAGCAACGTCAGTGAAGGGGAAAACACAATATTTCTCTATTTGTTGAAATGAAAGATCGACAAAAATAATATAATTTTAAAGAATTTGTTATTATTATAAATTCTTTTATTTAAATGTGAATTATTTCACTCAAATATATTTTATACATCATTGTCACTCCTTACATAAAATATATAATACAATGTTAAAATTCAATTAAATAAACACTTTGTAAATATCATTATCCATTTTCTATTAAAGACTTTCATTTTTGTAATCCGAATATTTATTTTCAACTAACCTGTGGGTTTCAGGCCTTAAAAAGAGAAACATTAAATTGTAATACATCTATCTCAATAAAGAGACATTTTAAATGTGTTTTGATCAAAAATTCCTCCACACTCAAAAAGTTTACATAAAAAAAACATGACTTATTTATGTATGCTTACGAGAGTTTCATTAGATTCATTGGACATTACGAAGATAAATATTTACACTATTATATTCGACATCGTATTTATTTAGTGCCACAAGCATTATTTTGTTAGAAATTAACATATATCAACTCTAATTCTATATTGGCTTACCATGACAAGGATAAACAATATAGAAAATACTTTAATATGTTTTAATATTTACAGAAAATCGAATGAACATATTATCATAATTTGTTCACATGTAAATCTTAATTATTGTAAACAATTTTATACAACAGCAAATTTAATAATTATCAAAACAGAATTACAGTCATTTGAATAGACCCCTTTTCCGCATTTAAAATTAAAGTTGTTTAATTCAATCTTAATGTATGACACTATCAAAATTGCTATTTACGGAAGGAAAAAGTTTCACATACAAAAAATGCTTTATAATTTAAACAAATTTAAATGTGCTGACTATATATTTATATCTGATGAAGATTTTATATTGTTATTATTTATTTGTATCGGTCGTCACTTTTCAATATATTTGTTCGTATGTATTAAAAAGATTACACACGAAAATTCAAATGTTGATTACTCGATTGGATGAGGGGTAATACTCTCGACCAATAAGATCAAATCATTCTATTTTTACAATGGGGATTAATGGCGTAGTGAAATCCACCCATTATTTCCTACTTAGATATCTTTGAAGAAAAAAATTGCGAATCCAACATTTATATTAAATTGATGTAAAACAAGCATACAAAAAATTTCAAAATTTCAAAAAGAGCAATTTGGCAATTATTTACAGTCATCATATTAAATTTAAATCAATTAATGAACTACTTTTATAATTATCAAACATTAAATTAAATAAATACAGTTTAAATTAAATGTATATACACATGTTACGTATAATATATAATTAATGAAACACATAGTCAATATCATTATAAAACAAATTATCAATAAATACGAACATATATTTTGAACTAACCTTTTTGTTTTTCGAATGGTACTGATACTGAACAATGAAAAATAAATTCAAAAATTATAATAGCAATATTTTACTAACAAGAAATTATAATACAATTTCTATCAAAACCTTTTGAACAATCAAAAAAGGTTGACCGAATGGGTTGCTACAACATTGAGAACATTGCAAAGCATTATTTTGTTAGAGATAATAAAGATCCACTCAATTTCTATAATGTGTATACTATGAAATCAAATTTAGGTCGGAAATGAGTGTTATTTTTTTTAGTTAAAATAAAATTGTATTGACATAATATCATTACAAGCTCATATAGTACATCTTGATGGAGCACGTGCTTAATATTTCTAATTTGAATGACGTTGTTTTAGAATGAAAGTATAACTATGTTAGCATATTTATTTTATAAAATAATTTCATAAATGTTAATCTAATAAATTATATATTTTTGAATATTTTTTATATTTTGTTCTATAAATAGGCTTATCGTACGACTTCTATATTTATATAACATTTATTTGTCCAACTCGTTTTGACTTGAAGAGGACTGTTTGCCTCTATCTCAAAAAGAAGTGCCTAACTGTGCTCGATCTGCGTACTCCTCGCCAATGTACACCACCGACTTGCCAGGCCCAACGATATCAGGACGAGCGGAAACTTGTCACCCGCTCACTGTGCGAATGTGACAACCTTCTTAAGATGTTTGATGCTACCACCCTGGAACAATAACGACCTCAGGCTTGTTTGACGTGTTGATCACATTGGTACAGCTGCTCTGTATACCGCATCGTATTCTGGACAACCCGCAGGACTTACCCTTAGCTGCAGGAGTAAATGTGTTCCGGAATGATCTATTTCGACGCCGATTTTATACCAATGGCCAAGGTTACAGACGATATATTTCGCTTTGCTACACCCAAAGGTATACCAGGTGCTCTTGTTGATTTGTAAACCAACCATTTTTGATACGGAAGGCCGTCGCCCTGGATAATTAATTATAACCACCACTGGAGGAGATTCACCACCAAAATGTCATTATCCTTATTTCTACTCTTATTATACCCGGACACTACTTTACCTCCTGATGCTGTTATTCATGTTATGACGGCAATACAGATTACTTTGAAATATACTTTACAGATTCACAACATTATATAATTTTTACGGTTTAAGATGTTTACTAAATATATTATGCGGTGAAAATATTGTTTTTATAATCTATACCATTTTGCAAGAACCATCATTTAAAAATGCTATTGCAATTCCATAATTTATAATAAATAAATATTAAACATAAGTTGGCAGAAATTTGGTATTCTCTTACAATCGCAGATAGCCCTTCTTCCATTTTTATCCATATAAGTTGTAGCAAGGTAGCACCACCATTCAGATTCTTCTGCAGTACAGTTACTAAATTTTCCGTCAAATGTAAATGGTGGAGTACAAGGACCGCCTAGATGTGGATAAATAAAATACAAACATATTTTGATAAATATTTATATGTAATATTAAAAAGATACATATATTGAAGTCGTAATTAAAAGGTTATAGTTGTTCCCAACATCGTTTTTCCATCTACTTTGTGTTTTGGTAAAAATTGATGTACTATATATATGTACTGTATAAATAAAAATATATAATGTGTGTGTTTCTGGGGATGTTTTTTTGTTGGATATTTTTATTATATTTGTTTAATATATTTTATTTAACCTCTCAATAATATAAGTCAGTTAAATCTGTTATATGTTACATAAATAAATTAATTTCATATTTATTGATTATTAAATTTGATAAATACAGTTCAAAATAAATTATATCTATATTGTTGACGCTATTAAAATTTATATTAAGAGTATGAAAAGGTTTCACATACCAAAATTTGAAATATAATTTAAACAAATTGAAATATTCTGCATTCTTACGAAAATTGGTATTTCATTGAATATCAAGCAAAGCATATGGTTTTCCAGAAAAATAAAAGGATACCTTTATTTTTTTGGAAAACCAGTTGATTTTCTTGAAGACCTCTTGTTTTTTAATTTAAATGGCTTTCCTAGAAAATAAAATTATAATATTAAAAATATTGTAGTTTTTTCGATTAATTTTATTCCTAGATATTCTTAATTTGTCTGGCCTCTCACACACTTCGCTATATTGTAATGATACAGTTATCATTATTTTATTTGACTAGATAATAATCATATTGTATTATAGATTAATTATTTGAATGTCGATGTTTTTGTTATATCTTTGAGGTTGTCGATATGTGTGAATTTTACCGTATTAAATGAAAACCATAGTTTTCAATGTCATTAACTAATAAACTTTATATTTGAACTTTTCCAGCAACAATGAAAATCGCTGTAAATACCTTCAAATTTTAAAGTATCACCATCTGCATTGCATTTGTATTATCCTGATTTGTTCACTATTTGTATTCACTGCTTTTTCAAGATTATTTGATTATTCCTAATTACAAATACTTTCAATTCAGAAAAAATTGGGGTTTTCCTCTTATCAAAAGTTGTTTATATTGTCTATATAAGGGGATCCATAATTATTTCCAGATCACAATCATGGTTTTCTTTATAATCAAAAATGGTTATCTATTATAATAAAACCGGAAAAATTTTTTCTACAATATTAAAATAGATTTTTAGATAATCAATAATAAATTCCTTAGTAAACAAAATTTAGTTTTCTAGATTGCTATATAATGAGATCTTTATACAATCGATTTCGGCTTTCTAAGGAACCAAATTGAATAGATTTTCCATAAAGCCATATTTGGTTTTTTCAGTGTTACAAGCAAGAAAACCAAATATGATGTTTTTTAAAAAAACAATTTTCGTAAGAGTGAACAATATCTGATTAAGAAATTTAATTTATTTTAATGTATTTGTATACGGTTGTCTCATAATAATACACAGTGATACTATTATAAAAATGTGATAACTGTGTTTTAAATGTTTGTTTTACAGGTTTTAACATCTATTTAACATCCCATTATTTACTATTAACATATATTTTAAACAC
This sequence comes from Vannuccia rotundouncinata, assembly GCA_034780395.1. NCBI lineage: Eukaryota > Metazoa > Platyhelminthes > Proseriata > Coelogynoporidae > Vannuccia > Vannuccia rotundouncinata. The sequence goes on along the minus strand of JAUZNC010037258.1, from coordinate 5,111 downwards.
AATTGCGATTCTATAAGTTATAATAAATTGAAATAAAATGGTATACATAAAAATGAACAAATTACCAAAATAGCAATTTTGAATTTATTAACAGACATCCCATAATATTTAAATCAAATAATGAATTATTTTCATAATTATGAAACATTTAATTAGAGAAATACAGTTTAAATTAAATTTATAACCACATTTTATAGAAAAAATATAATAAATAAAACAGTTAGTCAATATAATTAACCAATTAGCAATTAATGTTTCTCAATTTTGTAATACTAGCATATATTTTGAACTAACCTGGCATTACTGAAAATTGTAAAATTTAATCAAAAAATTGTATTAGAAATATTTATAACTATCGAAAAAATAAAATAAAATTTATATTAAATAACCCTTAGAACAATCAAAAATGGTTGAATGTATATTTATTTATTTATGCAAAAACAATGAGAACATTTCAATGCTTTATTTTGTTCTAGATTATAAAGATTCTATAATGTGTATACTATGAAAACAAATAAAGGTCGGAAATATGAGTTAAATTTTGTTAGTTATAATAAAATTGTATTATATTTTCATATTAAGCTCATATAGTACATTTTGATGGAGCACGTGCATTATATTCTTAATTTGAATAATGTTGTTGAATGGAAATATGACTATGTTTACATTTTAATTTTGGTAAACCATTTCAAAAATGTAAATAAAACAAAAACATATTTTTGTTTGTATTAATTATTTGGATATTATTCTTGCATTGTTTTATATATATATAAGCTTATTGCATGCGTTTTTTTGACTATATCACATTTCATTGTCTTTACATGTTTTTATTAAAAAAAATATACAACACTTTTAAATATTTATTTTGAACTAACCTGTTGGTTTCTGGACTTCGGAAACTTAAAAAGAGAAACATTAAAATTATAATACATATATCTAAATAATGAGACATTTTATTTTAAATCAAACATTTTACATAAAAAACTTGTCATATTAAATGTAAGCTAACGGAAATTTCATTATATTCGTTGGACAATACAAAAATAAATAATTACACTATTATCGTCGAAATCTTATTTATTTAGTGCCGCAAGCATTATTTTGTTGGAAATAACATATATCAACTCAAATTCTATATTGGCTTACCATGTCAAGGATAAAGAAATGGAAAATACTTTAATACTTTTTAATAGTTACAGACAAATCAAATTAACATATTATCATATTTTTTCAAATGTAAAACTTGATGGAGCACGTGCTTAATATTCGTAATTTGAATGACATAGTTGTTAAAAGGAAATATGATTATGTTCACATTTTTTATTTCTTAAAACAATTTAATATATTTGAATCAAACTAACATATTACATTATTCAAATTATATTTGTTATCAATATGTATGAATACATTATTTTACGTTATTTTTATATTTCGTTCTCTATATATGTATGATTTGAAATAGCTTATACATTTATACGTTAATACATTTTGTATGATCTATACAACACGTAATCACTTTATGAATGATAGTTTGTTATATAGAATGATCAGATTTAATATTACTTTTGAATAACAATTAATAAATTTAAATTGCAATGAAAATATTTTTTTAAATAATAAAAACATATCATTTAAATACGCAATTGCTATTCAATAATTTGAATAACTTAATTATTGTAAACAATTTTACATCAGCATATTTAATAAATATGAGAACATAATTACAGACATTACAATAGACCGATTTTGCGCTTTTAAAATCAAAGTTGTTAACTAAGGAACAGCATGAGCCATCTCTAGCATCTATTGAAGGTTTTCCCGTCAACGCTAAATGGAAAAACACATCCTCTAAATGTGGAATAATAGAAATGATAAAAATGTATTGACAATTATTTAATAATGAATGGATAAATGTATTAATATCGCAAGTAAATGGTTATATGTTCTTCATCCTCTTTAATTAAGCTACACTTCTAGAATTGTAGTATTACACAAGTGCATACTTGTAGTTCCGATTTTACAATTATTTTGTTCCACAATATTTTCTTTAAAAACACGTCCGGATTAAATAATTGTTTTACAATTAATTGTAGTAAGTATATACTAGGTTTCTGTTTCAAAGAATAAATGTAACTATATCTTTTACACTTTTTGTGTTTTATCAATGTTTCAGAATAAATTGCATAAATTGTTACACTTTTAGATGAAAAGCTTATGTAGATAGATTTGAGTGTAACGTCGTTTACATTTTATATATTTACTCTTAAATGTACTTTTCGGATAACAATCCTAAAGCTCAACTGAATGTAAAACTAAGATTTAATTTTAGTATTTTGTTTCCACCTTGACATTCTTTCATATATAGCAAATTGTATTTTTTGATCGGAACATTATGTGCGTGATTCTTTACATCGTCTCTCGACATATTTATACATATTATGTTTTAAGAATGATTAAGTTTATCTTCGGAGGAGGCAGATCAACTTCAATTTGAAAATGTACATATTTGTAGATATGTAGATTTGTAAAAATTAAGATATAGTTGAAAAAACAGAATTGCGAATCAAAAATTTATAATAAATTGATTTAAAACAAACATAAATCAAAATTTCCAAAAGAGCAATTTGGCAATTATTTACAATCATCATATAATATATAAATCAATTAATGAATTTTGTTCATAATTTTTAAACATTTAAATAAGGAAATACAGTATAAATTAAATGAATATACACATGTTACGTATAATATATATTTAATGAAACAATCAGTCAATATCATTATAAAACAAATTATCAATTATTAACTTTCATTTTTGTAATACGAACATATATTTTGAACTAACCGTTTTGTTTTTTGAATGGCACTGATACTGAACAATGAAAAATAAATTCAAAAAATTAAAATAGCAATATCTAACTATCGAGAAATTATAATAAAATTGTTATCAAATAACCCTTTGAACAATCAAAAATGGTTGGCAGTATATTTATATATGTTTGCTACAACATTAAGAACATTACAAAGCATTATTTTGTTATAGATAATAAAGATCCACTCAATTTCTATAATGTGTATACTATGAAAACAAATTAAGGTCGGAAATGCCTGTTATTTTTGTTAGTTTTAATAAAGTTGTATTGACATATTATCATAATAAGGTCATATAGTACATTTTGATGGAGCACATGCTTAATATTCCTAATTTGAATGATGTTGTTGTTCAATGAAAGTATGTTAACATAGTTATTTTATTAAACCATTTCACAAATTTAAATGTAACTAAATTGTATAGTTAAAAATATTTTAATATTTTGTTCTATATATAGGCTTATCGTACGAGTTATATAATTATATAACATTCCTTTGTCAAACTCGTTTCGATTTGAAAAAGTTTGTACAACACTTCAGCAAAAACTTTATTTATGAATGGTAGTATATTAATAAAGAGAATTTACAGATTTCCAATTCATTTTGCTGACCATAATGTAGACCATTTTGAAAGAAATTAATCAATTAAATTAAATTAATATTTTGAATGAAATTTATTTTATGAAAATTATTTATATATATATATATTAAACAATTATAATTGTGAGAGCAAGTTCTGTATTTATCTTTGCGATTTATATATACACGGCTGTGCTCCACCACTTATCAATTTAGTTGATCCCTACGTGACCTATAATGATCCTTGCTACGGCAATCTACCTGATCCTACAAAATTATTGAACGCTTTATTGCATCCTCGACATGAAGAGAACTGTTGATAAGCCAACGATGATAAATTAATGTCCGATCTGCGCTCTCCTCGTTAATGTGCACCACCTACTCGCCAGGCTCAACAATATCAGGACGAGCGGACTAGCCTTTTTAAGATGTTTGATGCTACCACCCTTGAGCAGGCACGATATCCGGCTGTTTGACGTGTTGATCACATTGGTACGGCTCCTTTGTATTCCGCATCGTATTCTGGACAACCCGCACGCAGTTTTCTACTCTTATCCTACCCGGACCCTATTTAACTTCTTGATGCTTTTATTCACGTTATGACGGCAATACAGATTCATTTGAAATATTATTTTCAAAATCCACAACATTATATCATTTTTCACGTTTTTATATGTTTACTAAATATATAATGCAGTGAAAATATTGTTATAATAATCTATACCATTTTGCATGTAACACATCATTTAAAAAATGTTATTGCAATTCCATAATTTATAATAAATTCATATTAAATAATTATACATAAAAATATACAAATTAAACAAAACAGAAATTTGGCATTCTCTTACAATCGCAGCTAGCCCTTTTTCCATTTTTATCCATATAAGTTGTAGCAATGTAGCACCACCATTCAGAATCTTGTGCAGTACAGTTACTAAATTTTCCGTCAAATGTAAATGGTGGAGTACAAGGATCGCCTAGATGTGGATAAATCAAAATACAAAAATATTTTTATATATGTACTGTATAAATAAAAATCTATAATGTGTTTCTGGGGATGTTTGCATATTTTTTATTATCTTTTTTAGATTTATTTTAAATTTATGCATATTTCAATTAATCTTCAAATAATATAGGTCTGTTTAAATTGGTATATGTTTTAAAAATAATTAAAATTCATATTTTATTTGACAAATACAGTTCATAATAAATTATAACTATTTTGTTTGACGCTATTACAATTTATATTAAGCGTAAGAAAAGGTTTTACATACAAAATTTTGAAATATAATTTAAACAATTTTAATATTCTGCACTCTTACGAAAATTGGTTTTCCAAAAAATTAAAAGAGAAACTTTTCTTGAAAACCACTTGGTTTTTTTAAAATTAAAATTGCTTTGCTGGAAAACCAAATTTATATTATTAAAAATGTTGTAATGTTATCGTTTACTTTTATACATGGATATCCTTGATTTTTTGTGGACCTCTGACACACTTCGACATATTGTAATGATAAGGTTTTCATTATTTTATTTGACTACATAAAAATCGTAGTGTATTATAAATTGATTAACACAATATTCAATGTACTTCAAATTTAAACTCTTTTTTTTACATGAGTTAGATTTGAAATGATAGATTAATTATTTCACTACAG
>JAUZNC010037247.1:0-18702 GCA_034780395.1 Vannuccia rotundouncinata | reverse complement strand
ATGTTCTCAGAGGGCCTTTAGCTGCATTCTAGGTTGTGAAATCCAAAAAAATTTCACCGCGTGGCGCTGATTTTATACGCTACGCTGACCGCGTAGCCATGCGCTCTCTTGATAATATGGCGCTCCCCTTCTCAGTGTGTCGCACCTTCTAAATATTGCTGGCCCGGCCCTGCACTTTGTGTGCTCTTTGTCTGTCTCATTAACACCTATTGATTGTTATCTGAGTTAATGACATGTTTTTCACTTCTCCACAATATGTATGAAAAATTGCCTGAGAATTCAAATTTGTATTATTTAATAAAACGCGATGTGCGCGGTCCTTGATTTCTTTTATTTCGGCTATACAGTATTGGATTTTAAATTTTTTAGGGTGATTAGTACTACATCTTATATGGAGAATTCGATTTTTTAATTAAAAACGATTAATTATTGTTATCGATACCTGATTGACACTTATTGATTTTTCCTAATACTTTGATTTTCATCAAGACAGTAAGGGATTTTAATAATTTTAATGGCTATTAATACAAAATATCATATGGAGAATTCGATTTTTTAATTAAAAAACTTGATTAATTATTGCAATCGATACCTGATTAGAACTCATGGATGTTTACCAATACTTCAATTTTCATCAAGACCATAAAAGATTTCAATAATTTTAATGGGTATTAATACTAAATAACATTAGGAGAATTCGATTGTACTATTATCTACTTCAATTAAACAAAATTAAATATGATTTTTTACCATATATCACAAATTAGTTCTTACTCCACCCACACATACGCGTACATATCCTATCCACGTGTAATTTTTCGAAGATTAAAACATTATTAAAACATTTTGTGAATAAACGGTGGTTTTGACCATACTTCCACTCATTGTCTCTGCGCACCTTTACATGGTTAATTTCTCCGCGCCTTTACGAGTTAAATTCTCATCCAATAAGAGTCTAGTTATTCAAGTTAAAATTAATTCCAGATATTAATTCGTGTGGATTATTTAATACATATCAAATTTTTCAGGAATTAAAATTGTTTGGCGGTGAATTCAAATTTGTATAATTAAACGCGATAAGTGCTAAAAATGTTACTATATTACAATGAAGTATTTGATTTTACAATTAAAAACTTGGATTAAGGATGAATTTTCATGTTTTTGGTGTCTAATTTATGCGTCTAAGAATTCTGTTAAAATCCTCCTACGCTTAAAGTCATGCTATTCATTATAGATTCTCCAAAGACAGTGAAAATTAATTAGAAAAAATGATGCAATTTCATGAATCATCTCCTTTACATGTTAAATTTCTGCGCACCTTTAAAAGTTGAATTTCACTGCATCTTTACTATTTAAATTCTGACGAATGAAAAAAGCGTATCATGCTATATAAGGAGGCGTGTCAGTGATTTGTTGTTTTTATTCTCATATTTTGCAAGCTCTCTGACGGTTGTCACTCGGTTGGTCTAGTCTTCACTTTCATCATGGCTTCTTCATAAGATTTTATTATTTATAAATATGCTAAATGTTTATAGAATAATAGTTATAGATATTTTGTGAACTTATAGGAGTTATTTAGGATATTTAGTGATCTTTATGGATTTTTAGATGTCAGTATGAATAATCTTCCTTATTATTTTATTTTTACTTTTATTTAACTATTTTTGTTTCTTCATGCTCCATTAAGAAATATAAAATCAAAAAGTAAAAGAAAAAAATTATTAAAAACAAGATTTTTTAAAAAAGAAAGAAAAGACCCGGAATAGTCTAGAGTTATATCGCTTTCATACGTGTCACATCCAGCGCCTTATACGTTTTCCATGAATTTTAATATAGTATCGGTATTCTCATTTGGACATGCATTTTTCCATGTATGTGTATTCTTCCGAGATGATGCGCAGCATTAGAATGATGCTTTGTTTGATAATCGGCAGCTTCAGTTTTGACCCTATAAGACTGAAGAACACTTAGATGATTCAAGAAATGTCATGCTCTTTCTATGCTTAATTAATTCTCATTGTCATCGGAAGATACTGTAACAAATGGAATAAATTTAGTGCGTGAGAGGTTTTTATCAGAATACTTAGATGACTCACATGGATAAAACATAAAGTTTCATGCAAAATCCAAGTTTTTAATTGTAAAATCGAATTCTCCATATGCAATATATAGTAATATAATTAGCAGTCTTTGCGTAATCATCGAGTTTAACAATATTATACAAATTTGAATTCACTGCCAACATTTTTTAATTTACGCTGAAATTTAACACGCAAGCGATTATTCACCCGACTTAATCTCTAGGATTAATTTAAACTATAAATTAACTGGACTCTTATTGAATGAAAATTTACCACGTAAAGGTGCGCGTTAATTTTTCATGTAAAAGTGCGCAAGGGTTGCTATGCATTGGAGTATGGTCAAAACCGCGATTTATTCCCAAAAAGTTTAAATCTTTAGAAAATTCCACGTGGATAGGATGTGGGCTATGATAAAAGCTATGGGCTATGATAAATTATGTGGGCTATTAATTAAAGATATATGATAAAGATATTGTTTAATTGAAGTAGATAATAGTACAATCGAATTCTTCATATGTTATTTCGTATTAATAGCTATTAGAATTATTGAAATTCATTACTGTCAGGCTCAAAATCAAAGTATTGGTAAAAATCATTACGTGTCCATAAGGAAACGATAATGAAGTTTTCTGGATTTTTTTAAATGATGTAAAATCAAACTTTCCATATACAACATAGTATTAGCCATAAAAATAATTGAAATCTGTTACTGTCTTGCTAAAATAAAATAGCAAAGTACCGTACTGTATACAACTACACAAATTTAAATTCATCGCCAAAAAAATTAATTTTTAAAGAACATTTAATAAATAGAGGTGTTGAAAAAATTTGAATTATTATCACTTTATTAATTTATTTTGAATTTAATTTAATTTAAATTATTTTATTTTTAAATTTTAAATTTTTTGCATTTTTGCATAATTTTGTTTTGAAATTTGAATTCTCATGTGCAATATAGTACTATTAGGCATTAAAATTAATGAAATCACTTACTGTCTTATTAAAAATCAGTAACGATATCAGTAACGGTATCGATAAATATTATTAATCAAGCTTTAATTAGAAAATATGAGTTCTCCATAATTTTGCAATATAATACTATTCGCTCTTAAAATTATTAAAATCCGTTACTGTTTAGTCGAAATCAAAGTAACCGACTACACTATGCAAATTTGAATTCACCAACAAAAATTTGCGGAAAAACATGAACATGCATTTTACCGGAGTAAGGTCTACACCTCATCTCCTCCTATCTCATGTTATTTATTTAATGTGATCTTTATTTCTAGCAAAATAATTGGTTTTTATTATTAAAAATATGTCAATAAACAGGTGAATTCTTACAAACAAGGCGAAGATCAAATTCTTCACACTTTATTTCGGAATTAATCTGGTCACTATACGCCTGGCCACAGACTATATAACTGTTGCAGGCGTTCAAATCAATCTCTGAAGTTGGTAGTTGAAGTGCATATTGAAACGTTTCTATCCTTTTAGGGGATATGGATACAAACTCGCGGTCATCCACGCTGTTTTTAGGTATATTTATTATAAGGTCAGAGTCCGATGGAGTGAAAGGTTGGTCATCGAAATTCTAGAAGTTACAAATAAAACAAAGTGGAAATAAATATTTTACTTTTAAATGATCAGCCTCACCAAATAAGAATATATATTTCTTACGTTTCTCAATAAAATACAAAAAAATTAAAATAAACCTCTTCATATCCCACATGATTTGAATAATTTAAGATATATGGAATATTAAAAAATAAAAAAAAATAATTTAAAAATGAATATTTTAAATTTTCAATAATTAAAGCTTAACTTTTAATACCTCTGAATTTCGAATGGAGAATTTAATTACTCGAACCCAAAGTTTACTTTGTCGAACGGGTATGATATTGAATAGATACGAGGTTATTTCTCGTGGAGTATACGTGGGACTATTCCAAGCGAGGTAATGGTTGTAGTCACTGTCAACTTCGTCTTCATCTGCAAGCCAGGTGAACACATTTATATTTTCCGGTGGAGTAGGAACTAAAAAGGGAAAATTGAATTTTTTATTTTTATTTTTCTAATGACTAATTCAATGAGATTACAAGTCAGCATTATGTAAACTAGAATATTCCTTTAAGTGCATAAGTCGCGCCTCATTGGAAAAAATATATAAATCTGTTATTGTTTCAACTTTTCATTATTATTCACATTTCCATCTGTTAAAATTCAACTTAAACCCATCAACCAATCAATTAACTTATATATTTCTAAAAATAGCACAATTCTGATTCCGGGAAATCATAGAAAGATGCATTCATTTTTTTATTTGATTTTGCTGTTATGGGGACAAATTGAAACATGAATAGAGAGTTAAAATGAACAATCTTTCTTTGATCAAAATGTATTTGGAGAAACTTATCTTTAAATGCTTCTGCACCTTCTTGTGGCCTATTTTGGATGACCTTCCACTGGAAGAAACCATAAACGCATGGTTTCAGCAGGCTGGAGTGTCACCACACTTTTCAACCATTGTGGGACAATTTTTAAATCATGAATTTTAAAATAAATGGATTGGACGATGCGGTGAAGTCGAATGGCCTTCATGGTTGACGTGGACATCTAAAGTCCATTGCTTATAATATACGTCCAAGAAATATCGAAAAACTTATAGAAATAATCACTATCGATGGAATTTGTCAATATAAGTGCTGCAATGTTCCAAAGGGACGAATATTTTTTATTAATATGCGAAACAATAATTTTACTAATATGCGAATCGATAATGTGCGAAACAATAATTTGCGAACCGATAATATGCGAAACGATAATATGCGAAACGATAATATGCGAAACGATAATATGCGAAACGATAATATGCGAAACGATAATGTGCGAAACGATAATTTGCGAACCGATAATATTCGAAAAGATAATATGCGAAACGATAATATGCGAAACGATAATATGCGAAACGATAATATGCGAAACGATGATATGCGAAACGATAATGTGCGAAACGATAATATGCGAAACGATAATATGCGAAACGATAATGTGCGAAACGATAATTTGCGAACCGATAATATGCGAACCAATAATATGCGAAACGATAATATGCGAAACGATATGTTCCCATCAAACAGGCCCGTACCGTGGTCATAAAATGGGGGGTGCGTTTTTATCAAAAACATACTTTATAATATATTACTTAATTTATTTACATTCCTTTTCAAAACACATCACTTTCACGTTTGTACAAACTATGTAAATAGTAAATTGTATAAAGTTGAGACACAATTAAAATATATGGGATATTAGGATAACAAATAATCCAATTCCATCCTTCGTGGATGAAAAAGCGCGAATAAGTCTACCACTTTATCTAAATCAATGTGTTTTTGTAATGTACATGTAGCAGTGCTAATGAAGAAAGGCGATCCTGACTCATAAAAGCACGCAGATAATTGTACACACGCCGGAGTGCACTGGCAAGATGTCACAGGAATCTTGCAAACGATTTTCAAGAGTACGAATATATTTGGAAAGTGTGCAGACCGCGTATTTCGGAACGTTCCAGACCTAACTCATCAATAATTTGCAAGATTTCATTGCTGATAGCGACTCCCGTTGTTTTGGAAAGTTTTGAAAGGGCGATAAACTCCTCTCGAATGTCATTATTCTGATCCAGAAATCGCAGACAGACAATCATATCTTCCGTGTTGTGAGAAGTCACCTCATCTGCCAGAACGCTGTAGTATTTGGAATGCTTAACTTCTTCTACAATTTTTTTTAGCATTATCTACTTGGCCATTATTTCAAGTATCTCGTTTTGTATTCTTGGTGAGATATAAGTAGCACATTTCATTTTTGGAGATTGGAGATGCTGATGCAGTGCACTATTGTATTTGGAAAGAAGTTTCAAAAGACTGAGAAAGTTACTAGGGTTATCCTCAGAATTCAGCTTTTCAACAGTTCCACGTATTCCAATAGATTGTTTGGCGCAGTACAATAGTGCTTCCGCTATGTATTTGATGATACCTCGGTTCTTCTCGATATTTTGCCTGAATCTGTTGTCAACATGTGCCTTGATACTCTTTTCAGGATTTTCAACCATTGCCATAAATGCACCTGCTGCTTCCATTGATTCTTGGTGATATTCAGTTGCTTGGTGCTTGTTTGCGTCTTCAGTTTTTTTGTTCCATTTTCTAAACGAATGGTTCACAAACTGACCTTTCAATTTTTTATTGCTATTACAGAACAAAGAGCATGCAAGGCAATAAGGTTCGTCAACTACTTTACTATACACCATCCATTTATATTCTTTTACCCAACTTTTCTTAAATCCTCTCTGACATCCGCCCAGTAGTGCTGTTGGAAATACAAAATCGTCATCCGGGTAGAAATGGTTTTTCAGTAAATTATAACTGTTTTCAGTAGATAATCGATTAACCGAGTCCAAAGCCTGTTCTCCAGTTAAATCAGATTGAATGATAGACCCTATGTCGCTGCTGAGTGTTTTTGAACCAGATATATTTGCAGGAGCAGGCGGTACTGGATTTGACTCAGGTATCGAAGTTGAAGGGAGATTTGAATCCGATTGAAGTGTTGAAGGAATAGGTCGCTCTTGACTAGTTGAACATCCAGGAACAATTGTTTCAGAAGCAGTTGTATTAACTGAATAAACATTTTTTTGCGGCTAATTTTCGCTTTCTATCTTGAGCTTCACGTCGCCCAATTGTTAAAATGTCGAAGTTAATCCTGAATGAAATATAAAATAACTGGGAACACGCACGCTACAAAATAATATTTGAAACAGAGAGACTACCTGTAGGTGTCAGACTATTAAATGAAGAGCTACTGAGTTAATCCATTTCTTTAATCAAACAATAGAGACTCATAATCGCAAGCGTGTACCCACCATACAAATGGTGAAGAGTTATATATGCATCTTTATTGATAACAATACTAATAATAGCTAGCGAGTACCGTGGTAAATAAAATGCAATAGGTGAAGTCAACTAATATTAACGGCTATATGCGTCTACTATTCAATTGACTGAGGAGAAGTCTAGTCGGGATTAAAATATTGTGTGCCTATATTATAGTTATAATAGAACAATGAACTACTTATCTTATACAAGTACTAATATAGCTAATTTGGACATCGCAAAAACATCAGTCAGTTGTGTATATTGCGTGTATTCGACCGAGTCAACTGATTAATTTAATTAAATACTGCTTAAATACATAAACACGTCCAACAAAAATAATGTAACGTTTTTCAAAAGTAGACCTTTAGCTTCTGTGGGGGGTGCGTTCGCACCCCTCGCACCCCCCCAGCGTACGGCCTTGTCAAAAGACATCAAATTTCAATAGATAACAATAGATATTTACTTTTATGTACAAAAGAAAGACACGATGAACCTTCGTCTTGTAAGATTTAAACCAATTGAAATGTTGATAAAATCTGAATCTTAATTCCGCACATTTGGTTACATTTAAAATGTAATGTAAAATAATTATTACATAACAAATTTAAATTGGATGGATAGATGAACGAAGATTGATAGCCTAGTGTAAATATTTGGAAATGACGGAATGCAATTCTAAACCACTCACTGTCTATTTGTAGAATACCATTTCTAAGTCTTGCTAATAGAATTAAATAAAACACATTAAAAAGACTTAACTTTTAACCTCCTTAGAATACATATTTTATTATTTTAGTGTAATAATGTCAATTGTTAAGAATAATACGTCACATACTATAATTACGAATATCATTTAAAAATGTCATTAAATGTATTTAAATATAAATATATTTTGTTCAGCAATTTTTAATAAAAAAACCCGTTGTATTTCTAAAATACTACCGTAATAAAATATAATGTTCGTTTTAAAAGGGTGTTTCGATGGATATATTAAATTATGTAGTATATAAGTACAAAGAAACTCTTACTGTATATTTTTACGGAAGTAATCCAATGTGACCATTGAGTTGAAATCTTCGGTTTAATGCGAACCTTGCAACGAGCAATATCTTCCCGAACTTTAAATCTAGCTACAATTGAAAAACAATTGATTAACACTATTTTAAACAAATTAGGAAAAGAAGAGTTTTAAGGAAAAAGAAGACTTTATGATACTTCTTTAAGTTGTGTTTCTTAAATTTTTCTATTCGTATTGTAATTATCCGTAATTTTCAAGTAGCAGAGTCATTATTTTTTACTATCTTTGGAAAAAAATTAGTTGTTAGTGTACGAATCTTTAAGAAAAAATTTAGCTGAAATAAAAATATGTATTTACTAATGTCCTTGCTATAACTCAACTACGTAAATAAATTCAACTACATCTATTTAAATTCTAGTTTTGGTTTTTTACATTGTGTAGAGCTAGCTTCATATTTGATTGTCCTAAGGCCATTCAATAACACCTCAATAGTAAGGACAGCTACATGACGAGTGCTCCAATATATTTCAAATTTTGGCGCTTTTCCATGTTCGCTTGTATCGTTCATCCGAACAGAGTTCAATATTTCTAAATTGGAATAACAATATATTTTAGTTTATAAAAATAATTTAAAAAGTCGATAAAAATTCTGAACAAAATAAAATTTTGCAACTAATAAAAAATGATTTTAACTGCACATATTAATTATTACTAAAATAAATTTACAGATGTATTCTAAATATATATATATATATGTTCAAATATCTATTTTAGAAAATTTTCTCTTGTCTATATTTAATAACAGTTTGTAAAATAAGATATATTCTATATAGTTGCAGTCATTTTAGTATTAATAGTATATTAATTATTGTTGATTGTTAAAATATATAATATATTATTATTTAAATCATTTCAAATTATATTGTTACTAATTATTTGTGTATTTAATCAAGCAATTGCCGATTCAATACAATGTGGGGTACATATAAAATGTTTCTAATGATTTATGCAATTATAAAAAGAACTCTTTTTGTGAATTTTGTTTCTCAATGTCTGTGACAATGTCTTAAGACAATGCTCCTGAGAATTTCAGATTCAGAACTCATGTAGGTTAAAGTTAATTATGATGTTTATAATTAAATAATGTTTATATTATATTAAGACATATTTTATTGATCAATAAATTAATGTTTTTTAACAGTATTATTATATATAGTGTACCATCTATGGTGAAAGCATCAAATTTGGTACACAGGTTTAGGTTATTAAGAAAAAATTTGGATTTTGAATATCTTAACATTTTCAAAATTAATTCTTTTTTGCTCCATGTTGAATAAAGTGCGGACTTTATACGTTATGACTCGTCTTTAAAGAAGCGCTTTATATGCCATGGACTACTTTATGTGTCATCAACAAAACTTTATGTATTATTTTTTAAAATAATTTTAATAGCAAATAAAGCCAATAGGGTTGATTTTTATTTTGAAAGCACTATCTATATCAATATCTATAAAATGTATTAATTTATATACAATTTATTTATTTATACTATATTATTTTTTCACCATTGGTACATAACGTAGAATTTATTATGTTCCATGGAGAAAAAATGCCATACATGAATAGGTAAAGTACATTATCATACTCGGAAAATTTAATTTACTCGTTTAATTTGCTCACTCGGAAATTAAATGGCCCTCGAATCATAAAATCCACTTTTCAAATTTGTGTAAATAGTCCTTATCAAATAAAATTAATTTGATCAAAATCGGATTATAAATAATGGACCTAAGGTTAAAAAGGTGTATTTTAAAAAATAATATTAAAGTATATTTTTAACAATACCTCAATATCCAAATATGTTCATAATTATATTACTTGTGTATCAAAGTTAGTGCTAATATGAAAAATTATTAATAGGTTAGCTTAGCCGCCCTCTATACAACAGTTATATCGGTATATTAACTAATTAAAGTGACTTACCTTTCACTATACTACTTCTAAAAGAATTAGTTGTAACAGAACTGGTTCTGTCTGGATTGTACGCTGTGATTTTCACAAGCATATTAAAGATTTCCGTTGCATTGTCTAGTGTTATTTCTGAAAATATTGAAAGGTTTTCACTGTGTATTCAATACTATTATAAAATCATTATGAGACTCTTGATTACATAATTAAACAAAAGTATGAATTAAATTGTTTATTTTTTATGATATTTATATGACATCTTTAATCTTATGTCATTTTAAAATTAAATGTATACAAATATAACGTTATCTATTATTATAATATATCTATAATTTTTTATTTGATTTTGTAAGCGTGCAGGTAAAATACAGTGGACATAATGGACCCCCTTTCAATTAATATCACTTGGGTCCTTCATCTATACTAAAAGCAGTATTCTAATGGAAAAAATACAAAGTCATTGATATATTTAAATGTTTCGTCGTTCGAAGTAATAACATACTAACATTTTGAACCATTACGAAACTTACTGATTGAATTTGTTGACGTATTGTCTTGTATTTGCTTATTCTTCATAAAAAAAATTACAGTGTAGATTGTATTTGGGACAAATTGAGGACCAATCCAATATAATTTTACTGTTGCAATGCCGCTATATACAAAAGTCAGGTTAAGCGTGTCTAAAATTATCAATAAAACTAATATATTAAAATCTCACAGCAAATCAGTCAATACAAATATTTTTGTAATTTAATTATTTTGTATTATTGAACAAAAAATATTAAATATCAATAAATTAACTTATACTTTTCATGAGATATTATTGATAAAATTAATATATTGCAAAGATTTTGAATGAATATTGCAAAAACATTTATTAAGAAATTATAAATTTAAAAATATCTAATTTAGAAATTTTGGAGAATATTATAATAAAATTTTTGATTTATTTATTTGATAAATTTAACAATATTTTTTTTACTTCGAAACTTAGTAAGTTATGACATATGAAATTGATGGATAAATTTAAAAAAAAGTTTCTACATACCTATGCTTGGTGGAGTGCATTCATCGGTTACATCTAGAAATGAACCTAAAACAAAATTTCTAGTCTCTAAATGGTTGATGTATGGACACTGTGGGATGGCTGCAACCTTAAATGCTTTACGTCCATTTGTGGAAAAAACGAATTCTACAGTAAAATAGAAAAGGGAGCAAACCATTTAGAAAGGAGACGAGACGATGGTATAAATAAACATTTTTCTGTGTTATTTATAAATTTTAAAATAATATAAATAAACTACAGGTCATAAAATGGAATCAACACACATATTATGCTGGTCTGAATGTGCGAGCAGTAAACAGAACAGAACAGTAAAAATTAAAATCAGAAAAACAAATCAAAACAATTTTTTCTTAGAATTATATAACTTGATGTTCCGTCTGTATTTTGTATACACATATAAAAAATAGCATGAACTAATTATTATTTGAATGTAGTTTCATTTAAGGTAATACGTTTAAATTCATTATTTCAGTACATAACAGTTTGTAAAGCAAAGTTGTATATATACTTTGGTTTTCAACTCGTTTTTAACATATTTTTTAAAGATATGAATCAAAGTGTAGGATGATTTCTCCACTGGCGGATTCCAATACTTCGAAACATTGTTGTCGAAATGTTGACTTGATGACTTGACATAGTCGTCAGAACTATCAGATATTAGAGCAAAGATTTTTTCGGCGTGGAAGCACGGGTAAGTCGGTCAAGTCATCAGAATTTTCCAAAACATTGACATTGAAGGTCTCCTCCGTACTCATGCGTTTCAAATGGCGGACGTAGGTTGTAGCATCATGGGATGCATGCATCCTTGTTTCCATTGCAATGTTGTTGAAAGTTGCAAAGCTGCTAAAAATACGACAGTATAGCGAAAGGAAAGCCAACCAATTATCGAAAACTTTTCCATTAACGTTAAAATACTCGTAACCCTTAGAGTGTATTCATCCTTCGATGCTCTATCAATTTCATCAGGGTGGTACAGATCGCGAATAGTTCTACAAAATGGCTTGATCTACAGTTCGCACTGTCCAGCGCTTTGGAAAAGTGATTTGATATTTGGGGAGTCGGTGCATTTTATACCTTCAAAAAACCCTGTCGTTTGGGTGTATAGTATTTGAAAAGCTGAATAAGTTCACGGTATATTCAAGGGCATCCCGGAATGATTTTAATTATTGCGATATGTCTTGAAGGTTAATATGAGGCAATGAGCTAATACTAATTTATGGAGCAATGCTACACACCGTGCCCCCCACTGGTTCCGACACTACTGCAATGTATATTTAATTATCCATACATTTATAGATGAAATATTATTTATGTTGTGATAAAATCAGAAAAGTAAAGTCAACTCGAGTAGAACTACACGAAACATCCGGTTACAGAAACCACTTTCTACTTACAGGCTAAAAAGGAATTTCATTTGTATTTAAGACCAATACTGTTTAAGCCAATATTACTAGTAGCTTATAACAGTATACAGTTAAAGTTTATTCATAATATACACATATATACTCTATTATAAAATACATTTTTACCATTTACATCAATCGTTGTATGTCCGAACATTGTTCTATTCTTTTGAGAATTTGGTCCATCTGCAATATCGATTTTTTTAACACCACAAGAATCTCGCATTTTTGGCCAAATCAATTTTCGAAAACACCAGTTATCGTTAAAAATTTGCGAACCTAAAAATATTTATACAAAATAAAACAATTGAAAATATAAGTGTACTAAAATTTGTAATGACACCAATATATATATTTGAAAGTGTTGGTATGCCGTATTTTTATCCAACGGCTACTCTCTTATAATGTTGATGACTACTCGTCCAACATTTACGTCTAAAGAAAGCCTGTTTATGTAATCTGCGCGTTAAACTTCAATATAATTCAGTTTAAAAAAGAGTTCAGAAAAAGTTATTTTACCCCAATCTACAAATCGAATGAAACTCTTGACATAAAATACGACCATTTCTGTTAATTCATCAAACCCGCGCTTAACTGTATTCCACGCATTCCGTCTACTAAACAGCTCAATCAAACTAAAGATCTCCGGAACATAACTCACCAAGTTCTTGCTTCAAAAACACCCAATTCTATTTTCTCTGACTGCTCGCAAGAAACTTTTGATATCATAACAAACAATTTTCTTCTGCTTTCAATTCTGAAAATCTTACAAAAGATTTGTCTCAGCTTCATAACGACTTCATGAAGTTGATTCTTGCGGTTACCGATGAAACGTGTGACACTCCTCAACCTCTAAAACTGAGCATTATTTCCTAGTTGGACAATGTATTTACTCATCTTTTCAATTTATTGCTCCAACCTCGTTCTGGAAAATCTAGAAAGTCCTTTCCGCATCAACTAAAATTTTAGAACGTTTCCTCATAAAACATCCTATTAAACATCTATTATTACCAAGATATGACGATATTCAATTTAGCTTCAGAACAAACTCTTTCACTACCTGCGCTAAATACACATTCACGACCATCTTACAAAAACTCAGGAAGAAAAAGATGTTCATTGATATAAAAACTATTATCATCAGTTTCGATATGATTTAGAGGACAAGGTATACCACACTATCTTACTTCCTTACCTTTAATCTACTAACCTACCACATAGTATGATTCTCTGGTTTGAAGTTAAACTGACAAACAAACTGCTCTCAAAATTTGAAACTCGGTAACTCCATAAGATGAATGGTGGATATCTCTGCCGAAGTTCCACAAGACGTGCCTTCCTCTCATCCTATGTTTGGTTCTTGTTCCTTTGCACCCTACTACGAAGAGGACAAAGTACGCGGAAAACTAAACACAAGGCTGCCCAAGTACCTAATCCTGCATACGAGGAGATTCGTCATATTTCAAACTGGTGTTAACACATGGCGTCACTCAAAAGATAACATTTATGTACGAATAGTGAAGTTTGTGTCCGGCCCATTGTGTTATCTTGAGTGATAAACTTACCGCGAACAACAATATAGTCTGTATTCTCCGCTCTGTTTCACAACTACAACTGAAAAATTATATCTTAGTTAAGTTTTTTGATCTAAACCCGTGCTAAAGTACTCCTGCTGTCATTATACATTTTTCAACTAGCGAAGATGCAGAAATATTGTGTGTTTCACTAATATTTAAGTAATAGAGAACAGACGAGCAGCGTATGCTATTTGAGATTAGCAGCCTAGGACGAAGTCCGAGTCGATAATGGAGAATATATAATAGCTAGCTGCGAGTTCTGTTCTGTTATTTAATAAATTTTCCTATTGTTTTATGAGTGTGATTTAGGTAGAGCGGATGAAATTACAGTTTAGCATGTTATTTACAATAACCCTTTACGCAATCTGAATTATATAGTAGAATTCAATAAATAATAAACAGAACATGTTAATTATAGTATC
This sequence comes from Vannuccia rotundouncinata, assembly GCA_034780395.1. NCBI lineage: Eukaryota > Metazoa > Platyhelminthes > Proseriata > Coelogynoporidae > Vannuccia > Vannuccia rotundouncinata. The sequence continues at coordinate 4,239 of JAUZNC010037247.1, read as the reverse complement.
CTCGATATTAAACGTAAATCAGAATACTAATTAGTTATGAAATTTGAAGTTAACTATATATATCCTGGTTTGGGTATGTGTAGTATCGAATATGGAAGAAATACCTCAACAAATTGTCGACTTCGTTCTAAGTCATGTGGATTGGATATAGATGGAGAACAAAAAAGCGAGAACGATGAATGAAGGTTCGAAGACGAAAGTGAAGTGGCGATCCTACAATTTTACTTACGCGAAAACTGTAGCACCCAATACAGCAAAAAAGGTGATCTACGTGGTCCATTGAGAAAAATAAGAAATTACGTTTGTCTTTGAATAAGGTCCCGGGAATGCCCTGAATGCCCTATTTTATTGCAGAAATCCGTAATCAATCTAAAAATTCATACCGCGCAAACAGTATATTTCAATTTGTTTTGTGTCTGCAGACACATTGCCCAATTTATGGTATGGAATAAAAATTTGTTTAAAGATTCTTGGGCCTAATACTTCAAAGAAGTTGGTGAGAACACTTATCCATGTACTGGGTGTATATATTTTATGTTACCAAGTGCGGAATATCGGAATTAACGGATAGCTATGTTCAAAATGGAAGAAATCAGTTTTTCTTACACGGAGTAGTGTTCTAAAAATAAACCTTGTGGATTGATTAATAAAAATAGAAAACCAAAATTGTCTAACTTTTACAGTTGCAATCTGACGACGTTATTTTGAGGTCTACGAGATATCCAGTAGTTCTGATTAAAAATATTTGGGATTCATCCAAAGAAAACCTGCTGCCGAGAACACATTTTATTTGAAGCCAACAATGGAAGGTTTCGGAAATGTCCGACTTGGACAACAAACTACTGGTGGATTTGTGGGCTACTATACCTTGCACGGTTTAAGGCGTACTGGTGCTACCAGTCTGTTTGAAAATAATATTCCAGAGACGATTATTATGGCCATAGTTCCTTAATATCGTTGCGGGAATATATCACACTGCCGGAACGAATGAAAAAATTTCTTTCCAAAGTTTGTCTGCTGTGTCAAATACTGTAACATCTACGGAAACTGATGTTTTGTCTGGTGCAACGTCGGCTGCATATTATTCTGTTGTCCAAGGAAAAAAGCGAACAAAAAAATCTCGGAAATAAAGATGACTGTGGAGATGCCATCTTCTGATTGAATGTTTAATTTGAAATTGTACTTTTCTAACATTAAATGGAATAATTTCATCATATATTTTATAAAATTACCTACGATGTTATCTGAAAACTAATATTGTATTTGGTTCTATATCATATACATAGTAGGTTTTTATGTTTTGTAAAATTGACTACAATTTGTTGTTAATTGAAAAATAATATTGTATTTTGGTTTTATATACCTTTTATATTAGAACGTTTCGTTAAATTACAATTGGTTGTTCACTGAAAAAAATATCCTAAATTGGAATTTATCATCATTTATTTTAAAATATCATACGAATAAAACAATAGTAAAATTTTATAAATACGTGTTATCAGCTAGTTTCACTTACAATATTTACGTCGGTCATTGTAGATCTTATCCAACGAACACCAAGAACGCCCGTCTTTATTGTGATTTGTTGAGCAGTGATTGTGCTCCAAATTGTCCTTATCACGGAATGGAAATTTACATGGAAGTTCACTACTCACTGGAATTAATTGAGACAAACACATTTTATATTTTCTTATTCGATTAATTAGCAACGGAAAATAATTATTAACAGCTAATAATTAATGCTTATGCGGTGCGGGTTACGCTATATTTACACAATTTTTAATCTAACTGTACGTGTACCCCTAAATTTAAATCAAGCAAATTAAAATACTTGAATATTCAAAGATTGTCTAATCTATTTTAATACCAACTTTAAAAATAATTAAATATTAAAGTGAAATTCTCTTTTTCAAGTGAAAATATATTATGATCCCTTTAGTACGCCATAACAATGTTGAATATAGAATACCTCAAGTTTTCAATCATACTTGAATTATGTTTACTTACCCACAATATTGGTTTGTTTAATAATAAGTCTAGTGCCCTCATCAACAAAATCAATCAAAGGGTAAAGCACTAGTTCAATTGGATGATCTATATCCCCATAAGCTTTGATCATAAAATCTTTGTGGCCTTCAGTTGACCAATCCAAATCAATATTCGTTGTAATCGTATGCGTGTTATCCGATATACATTCGTTACCATGGATTGCCTTCATTTTAAGTATTAGTTCATTTATCTTTGGCTTGAGAGATGTAATGTCAAAGAAAAGTATTTTATTAAGTCATGTACTTATTATATAGAAAATATATGTAAATAAGGAATTATTGAAAAGCATTGCTTTTATTTAAATATGAGGTTTAATAATTACTTCCAAATATTACTCATTCTTAATTTTATTTTAATGAAATATAATACACTTTAATCAATCTTTTTTAAAAAATATAAAATTTTAAAAGAAATTTAATATTTTAACAAATCGTATACATGGGTGCCTCCAGAGGGGATGGAGAGGGTCGTTAGGTGCGAACGACCCCTTTTCACCTTTTACATTAAAGTGCTCTTTTTGTGGTTGTGCCCTTTCTAAGGAATTGTTGTATTTATTTATAGAAAAATATGCCTTTTCAAAATAAATTGCAAATAAATTAATGCAACAGACAAATTAATAAAATGTGCCTTTTCTGGAAAATGATCCACTATATTTTCATTGGCTCCTTTTTAGAAAACAAAGTTAAACCTCTATAATGTTTTTAAAACAAGGTCAAATTATATCAATCTCTTATGTGTCCAAAGGAATGCACAAACCTAGTTAAATTCACATTGAAATAAGCATGTAAGATGGTTCACTTTGTGGGCTTATTTTGCCTAAGGTAAATAAGTAACGCAAATATATTTTTTTGCAAAGTGAACAAGCTTTTTACTAGGAGCAAAATCAGGTGTTCCGCCTTGGCCGCCCCCCCCCCTTTGGATTAAATACAAAAAATATAACTTATTTAAATAGGCTGGCTGACCTTTTTTAAAAAATATTTATAGGTGCCCCTAAACCTCAAAAACGACCTCCTCTAAATATTCCTGGTGGCACCCCTAAACTGTCACTTTATTATACTATGAAATTTCTATAAGGTTAGGAGCGATATTTCCACACATAAAGGCATTTTCTGTTATAAATTTTAAGTTAAATAGAAATATATAGAACACTGCATTACCAGAGACATCTGATAACAACTAGGACAATTGAGCTTCAACAATTCAATACAATTTGAGGTATCTATTGGTTCATAGTATTGCACAAATCCAAAAATAAAATTTGTCATATAAGATAAATCACCTTCCACGAAAATTGAAACGTGAATATTTTTGCACGGAATACAAGTTTTTTCAATTCTGAGTGAATGCACTTTATCATCGACTTGCGCGCTGTAAGTGTCAAAATTACTAACAAATTGTATCAATAAAAATATTGTAAAAATTGCCATACTATTTAATGAAAGAAAAATAATAGTCCGAATAATGATTGTAATATATATAAAGTTTTGAAGCTTAATGCATATGGGTATTTTATATAAACAACTTTTCAGAACTTTTTATGGACATGTGATGAATTATAAGAAATATTGACGTATATTATAATTAAGTTAACGAAATAGAAATGATGTTATTGATTCTAATTTTATCGATTATAGATCTATAAGTATATGTACGAAAGCATTTTTTAAATATTTTTCAACATAGGCATTTTGCAATTTTACAAATATAGATTTTAATTTTTATGAATATGTCTATACCATTGGTATCTTAATATAACTTAAAAAAAGATATTATATCTATGGTCTATACACAACTATTTCATTCTAATTTATAACATTGCATAATGTCTGTGTTAAAAATAAGGGAAATGTTTATATTGTATATATTTTAAGTTTTATTTATAATTTAAAAAAATAATGAGTGTTTAAAATATTATTATAATAAATTAATTATTAATTATTATAATTTAAAATTTTTTTTTATAATAAATTGCCATATGTTTATATAATATTGCTATAAATTAATATTACATCCATGTGTTCCCAAAAAAATACTGAGATCAGTAAAAATACATAATAATAGAAAATCGTTTATAAGACTATAATATAAATTATTGTTACTGCTTTCTTCATCGTCCAATTGATTTTTATACCCACGAAATATTTGAAAAAATAGATTAAATAATTCTTTCCGGATAGCAGCCGGCAGAAA
>JAUZNC010037225.1:0-18705 GCA_034780395.1 Vannuccia rotundouncinata | reverse complement strand
AAAGCCAGATAGGTCACGTGAATCTCTCGACCAATCAGAAGACGAATTGGTTGAGATACACTCATCACCTACTACTAATTATTATTAGCAATTGCAGATTAAAAGGTTAAACCGATAATTTATATTAGATGTTCTTGAAACTAATTACTCAATCAAGACCGTTTATCAATTAATATTTTATAACGCGAACTTTGATCAACAATAGATATGTGAATAACAATAAAATGTGTCATAATTATAATTCTTCAAGAGCAGCTGACAGATTGACAGAATTAAAATTGAAACCGAAAGATAACAAATTAATATTCACACTACACAGACTTTTATCTACTGGAATGATATATACAAACAACACAATCAATAAGCGACTAGCTTCAACAGATAAATTATCGACCTAATTAATTAGTTATGAGCTGGATCTGTTATATTATTCCGCATACCTACAGTTGTTAGTTGTCCATTGTTAACATTCCAATTGGAAAATCAAACAATGTGTAACATTATGATCGTTTTGCAGAAAACAAAATAACCCCAGCATGATTTATAACAGCGCAAAATCAATAGAAGTATAATTTGTGAAAATAATGTGATGTTAGGACAAATTATGACACTCGAGTATTATTGAAACGGTATTATCGAAAAGAAATATAACTGGATGTGGGATGAATATCTTACATAATAATCGGTTATACTCAGCAATTTACTGATAATACGTTTTATAAATACAAAGATTACAAATTAAATCAATATTATTGATTAAAACAATTAAAATGGAAAAAAATGCTTCCGTAAATTTGAAAATTCAGACGGTTATCGACTAAAAACAAAATAATGACAATCTACAACTGCTGTAATAAGAAACGTTCCCTGTAATTGTTTGTGTCGTATTGTGAACTATAAGTCTAATAATCACTTATCTAATCATCGATGGCACACTAGTGTAGTATTGTACAGAAATTAGATGAGTGACGGCGCTGGTCTCTCTTTTACCGATAAGTTAATTAAATTACCCCGAAATGTCGAACATACCCAAAGTTTATTTATGAGAAGAGCCAATATCTAAATATGCTGGCAGGGCGATACTATATTGTAATAACTCCGTGTGATATCATAGTCAGATAGAATACAAACTCACCTCCAACGATCCGATTATTTAGTATGTGAACTATATTTAAATTTACAATTGATAGCCAAAATTGTCTGCCCTAGAAAGATGACATTGTGTAGACTCAAAATACAGTCACCTAAATCAAATAATGATGACTAATGATACCCACATGACAAAATACCGCATATGGCTGAGTGGGTGGGTGTTATTATCGCAAATATTACCGGGATTAGAGTGTTGTAGTCATGAGTATTATGTATGAGCTGTTAATATTATAAACAAGTCGATTTACATTATCAATTTTAGCTCTAAGAAATAACATAATTCAATAGTATTGAACATTAAATTAAACACGAAATTGGCGATTCATGGGCATGCCGAGAATCACGTAAGACTTTGACGATAGCTCAGTTTTAACTCATACGATTTAGATAAAATAAGTTAATTGATTGAATTTATTACTTAAAAGTAGTTTCAAGGATTTTTTAAACTAACAAATTGTTGTACATAAGTTAAAATAAAATGATAATCTTTCATAGCTATACGAAGTCTTATTTGGTTGTTTGGGGTAAAATTTTTAACGACTGAGCTTGTCAAATCTGTCTGTTTTACCAAAAATAGTTTCTCCATTTCTAGTCCGGGCTTCAATATCGGCACCGTAAGCGACCAGAATCTGAATGATGTCCGCCTGAAATGAAAGAGAAGAAGGAATTAATGCAAACATATAAGATTCCTTAAATCAGGACGTGAAATAGTTAGTCTACAAGAATTTATTTTGAATCATTGAAGGATTCCAAATGTCAAAAAAATAAAAACGTCACGCCTAAGATAATCGATAAAACTAATTATATCGTGTGCTTATTTCTTAAATAGCACTCTAGACATCATTCTGGTAATCTATAAAGGTTAACCAATTTGAACATGAAGTAGTTAACTTTGAGAACTGTACTGAAATTGATGAAAGAATCTTTACTAAGTGGCACTTGACATCACAATTATAGCCCCAATGTAGTTCATCTTATATGAATCACTTTCCTGTTCTTTGTGGTATAGCCACGTAATTTTTAAACCACTATAACCATCTATTTTAAACTCTGAAACTGTATTATTCTAAAGGCATAATAATATAATGCAAGTTGAGTATGATAAGTAAGTTTAAATGACAATCATTTCCGATAAAGATTTAATATTAAAAGTTGGTCAAATAAGAGTTAAGATTTCAAAGAACACAAGTCAAAACGTTATAGAAAAATATCACTTTCATTTTCCAATTAATATTGAAAGCAAATTACTAAAATATATTTCAACATTTATAACTGTATAAGATAAACTAACCAAAATTATAAAAACACACATGACAACACACACAACGGAGCAAAAAGAACAACGCCTTCAGTTTGAATATTGTTATAATATCAAACCATGGCATCAGTGTCAAATTATTTATATAAATCAAAAATCGATATAGATAAAACACAAGCAACTGTAACCATAACTATAGACAGTACTGCTAGTTTAAAATCGAACAAGAATAATTGAATTATAGACGTAATTATTATATTCTATTCCCACAAAGTTAATAATTGAAGTCTGTTAAACAAATAATGTAAAATAATAATCTTGGCTTTCAACGCTTCTCTGAATCCATAAAAAGGTAAAATCTAATTAAAAGAAAAAAGTAGCTTATACTACAAGTAACAACAATTTGAGTTAAACATATTGTCTGTTTTTGAGTTTGTGACAGAATTTCAAAAGATAAAGGACAAAAGATATTAAATTAAAGCGTCGCCGTTTGATGCAAGTGAACATCTACATTTATTATGAGAGTTATTGTTAGAATTCCATTTGGTGCTAAAGTGTTATTACACACCAAGAAAACGAAAGGGCGTTACTCCAAACCAATCAATAATGTTTTCTAATAATTATAAAGGCTATACATTAAAAAAATATTAAGTCAATTTGAAAACTCTATATGAGTCCTTATGTCTTGCAAGATTCGTTATAGATAAAATCAATACGTACTTTGCGGTGAAATAAAAAAGATTTGTTTTAAAAAATAAACTAATAACTACTCTGGTTAAATATAATAAAATTAATTTTTTTTTGAAAAAAGAACATACACGTTCATAACCGAAAAGTACAAACCCAGTTAAACTTAGGAATTCTTTTATCAGTCTTTATAAACACTGTCTCGTTCCAATACCAAAAATAAATAGGCTACTCTTATCATCTAAAGATACAAATGTTGTCTGAATTACCGGAATTAACGAAAATAACCGTTATAAATGGATAGTTTAAAACCTTTTAACTGCTAGAAAAAACTTTATATTAAGAACAGATTTATCAGAAAAAATCACATATTACAAAAAACAAAATCCTCGTTACAAAAACTTTCAAAATAGAATGTTGCCAACTAAAATCGATAAAAAATTTGCTCATTTGCAAAAGATTTAAAACGAATGGACAAGGGAGGATTTTTTATTGACAAAAAAGGTTGTGTACATATTCGAGCAGAAATGTGATTTAATTTGCATAAAGTAGATACAAATAGTTCCGCATGAAACACAAAACGCTCGCAGACGACACGAATTCCGTGATATATGTATCCTGGGAGATTTGCAAAACTTATGAAGATTCACCGCACACATTTAGAGTCAAATAGCGAAATAATTTAAGAATAGGAAGATAATAGTTCATGGAGGGAGCCAAGACTACTTTTTTACACCAGGTGCGTCCTGAAATAATTCAATCTGGACACTTTTACATTGATTACTTTAAGTTAATTAGTTAAAAAAGACAATATACACGTCATAATGTTTGCACTTAGAGAGAGGCAGATAATACAATTCCAAGATTAAATAAAATGCCACTTAAAAAGTCTTTTTAAGAACACAAGAAAATGTTCAATCGACCCTTTTTAACTTTTCTGAATATTTATTGTCTTCATAAAGCGTCACTCAGAATAGCTCGTTCCTGTTACCGAATTATGTTTCAATCTCGCTTTCTCGTTCAGTGCAAATATTTACAAAAATGAGAATTGAACCTAAACCTAGAAATATTATAACCACAATTTACAATAACTAGGGTAATAAATGTCCACAATTTACATATAACGAACAAAAATAAAACTGCCAAAAGAAAAATGACTTTATAATGACTTTATATTAATTCAATACACGCCGAGCAACAAATATGGGAAAATTTCATTTACTTGAAATACAACAGGGACATCCTTTTATTGGACAACAGAAAAAAGTATGCATGGCCAGCACAACTGACTCATGTTTTCAGGTAGTTTAATAAAGCGTAAACTTACATGACCCCAGCAGGCCGCTATGTGGATGGCGTGCCAGCCATCATTGTCTAGGGTAGTCAAGGGAACTCGTTGTTGTAGCAAGAACTCGGCGACGTCAAGGTAACCACAGGCGGCAGCGATATGCATCTAATATCGGAGGAAGGAATAAAACCATAGATATCACAACCAATTGAATAGACAGGTTAACTAGATTATCAATGTTTATTACTGTCATAATTTATTATTATTTCAAAGTTGAATTTCTAAAAAAGTTTCATTTCGATGATACTTTCAATAGTTAATTTAAATACGAAAATGGCGTCTTTTCGAGTTCAAAATAATTTATTTATAAAATAAGCGCATTTATGTTATTAAAAAAACAATTTCAATGATGCTTTTTACGATTGTTGATAGTGGAAGACAAACTAATTTAATTATGTCATAATCATGAAATATTTAAGAATATAGCTGTTATACAAAACAAAAACAATGTAAACATACTACAAACAACGCAGTGGATTGAAAATAGATAAAAGTTTGAAAAATAACGACGGAAATATCTTTCTCGTTTGTATTATAAAAACAACTATCTAATGGTATACTAAGAATACTACTGAAAATAAAACTGATTTATTTGTTTAATAATGATTCCATTTTATCAGACAGTAAAAGCATTTCCCAGAGAAAAGACATCAAAAGCTGAGATTTAGCCAAACCAGAGAGGTACTTAACCAGAGGGTATTATTGCACGGTAACATAAACTTCATGAATATTTCATGATATTATCCCAAATTGACATTTGCTGAAATAATAACAACATAATATTATACACCAAACTAATCAGATACAGTTTTGATTAAAGTTGTGACCATTTAATATCAATGCATCTTATTGTTCCTGTTACAAAGTTCCAGCGACAATTAAATATTATTAAATATATTTTCAATAATTGACAATTGAACATGATTTGAATTTAGAAATTCCTCTTCCCATATTTTAAAGCATTGCAGTAAAATACAATAAAAGAAAATTTAATAAATCAATTTTTTTAATAAGTCTACATTTTCTTTCAATATATATTCTCTGAGATAATAGACAACTGGGATACATCATTATTCTCAACAAAAAAAGTAATAAAAAAAAACATTTTTAATGCATAAGACTAACATTAATATAAACACACACTTGACTTTCTTGTAGGGAAGTAAAAACTAATAATTAATAGCCATTAAGGGGACGAGTTAAATCCAATTTAATAAAATCAATAAACGCACCCACTGAAAGTTTCAAACAGCAAATATGATTATCGAAATCATCGCTCAAATTTTATAATAACGTTAATTGCAAATAATTGCTTTTAGTATAATTATATTATATATTACAGAAACAGATTATAAAAAGTAAACACTAAACGAAATCTGAATAACATTAAGTTTAGATCCGAATAATAATTAATACTCAAGAAAAGTTTTACGGACTCAATATAAATAATTATAAATACGAGAAGACGTTAAAATATGAGGAAAGTTTAACAATGAAGTGGGATTTATTTATAATTTGGACCACTTATGTTCACTAAAAAAAGGATGTATCTTAACAAAGTCTCGTATAAAGAGATTTCGAACCTTAATATTTTAACGTTGTATAATATTATGAGCATAAAGATACCCGAAATCCGATTGTTTGAGAATTTTTAAAAAATAAATATGAATAAAAGAATAAAAATAAAACATTTTTTACTAATAAATATAAATTAATATTTTATAAACCATCAATAATAAAAATGAAATAATTTGAATTATGTACTATATTAATATATATTTTGTTTGATGAAAAAATGTAATTAGAAATGTTAAATTATTAATAACAAAGTTAGCTTAATTAATTTTTGCAAACAGGCGGGAAATAATTGTATATAATTAAATAATTAACTAGGTCAAGGTCGTTTTAATTTTTCTACATAAAATGAATTCGCATGTTTAAATTTTTAATAATTATAAAATGATTACAATTATATTTAAAATTCCTACTAGATTACTTTTTTTATTGAAAAGGCTATTATTGCATATTGCTTTCATCCCTTTAATAATGAAATTAATTAGAAAAGTTAGAGTACAAACCTTACAAAAATAATACATTATTTATAAAGGAATCCAAATTGAACATTAAAAGATCTTTCGTTTTATACTCTTGATAAATCATCTGTCGAGTTTTATAAAATTATTTCCAATAAATGTCACATATCATGAACCGTTCTCTGTCGATGGGATATGATTTTGGTTGATCGATATACAATAATTGACAATCGGGTCAGAAATGTTGACAAGAGGGTGTATATTATGAGCTGCATATCATATTAGAAGAACGAAGAATCTGTGTTATAGGAACATAGCCTACTTGACAGAGCTGGGTCTGTTGATGATTGATAGGCTAGTCATTCTCGCGAGGGTTATATTAATTATTGTAATTATAGCTGAATATTTATTTTAAATAAAAGAGAAGCATCATGTATGACTAAAAACGAATAAAAAAGAGTCAACAGTACTTTTAAGAAAATCCTAGCACACGAACTTGAATAACCTAAGCGGCATTGACAAGTGTACCTACAAAGAAGAGCGATGTCATGTTTCATTTCACTGAAGAGTAATCGTACTTTATAGTTGGATGTTGTGATTTCTCTAAATTATCCATGTGGTACCGAAGAAATCCTAAAAACGCTTAGAATAAAGAGCTCTCAAAATCCTGGCTTGACAAGACAGCAAAATACAATATGCTCAAAACTATAATTGGAATACAATGCATCTCATTATTAAATAATATTCAAGGAGTGTCACAATAATTTCGTTCGATGAAAAGTAGTTATTTCAATGATCTAGTTAAAGTAAAAGGAAAATCGGGTTTATTAAAAAGCAAAAAAAAACTTCCTCATCAATAATGGACAACCCTAATAAGTTAGAATCGTTACTAAATAAAGAGAATAATAAATAAAATAAACTTCTATAAATTTTCTCCTCAAATAAAACACGGATTTTCAAAGAGGAATTAATATTTCATAAAAAACTAAAATGTTGGATTCAAAATAAGAACCTATAATATAATAATATGTTTTGTAAATAATATGCTTAGAGGGATATATACAATTTCAATTTAATGGATACCTACAGATTGAAAAACAGACGCGAACAGAAATAATCAAATGCACGCGCAATACATTTCCTTCTTGTAAGTTGGCTAATATTAACTCAAGTCATTCCAAAATTTGACATAGAATCTCTGACACGACAGCAAAGTGATAATAAACTGTCAATCTTGATGTAAGACTCACTCCAGTGGCATGAAAATAGTATTAAGCAGTATTATTAGAGAATAAGATCTCAGAGAATTCTTCCGGATCTATATTTAGAAGTCTTTTTCTACTTCAGAAGATTTCCTCCCATTTGATGTTTTATTGTGAAATAATCAGGTTGGAAATTGTTTTAATCGACTATTACAAGAAATTGTCTGCAAGTATAGGCAATTAGTTAATTCGCTTTTATAAAGATCCCAAACGTCAATATTAAGTAAGTATTATTAGTCAATATTAGTTAGTATATTAACCATTTTTCAATAATACATTTTATAGGGGTATTCATCGTTAAGAAACATTTCGTCCAACATTATTCGTAATTATAAATTTTAATTATCAACTGTATATAAAAAATAAATTAGTAGGACAACACCGGGCAGATAACTTGACTAAAGTGTTGAACAAAGTTGGCATCCAATTTCTAAAACCTCTTTCTAAATAATATCCAGGGCTACACGGAGATAGATTCATGGATAACAGAAGGAAACTTCGAAGAAAAGTTAGTAGAAGGTGTTTTTTGTACACTCACTGGAGTGGCTCCCTGATTGTTGCGATAGTTGAGCGACTTTTTCTCCTTCGAGAGTCGGATCATGTCCGAGAGCATGGTGCGCTCTGGGATCAGCCGAGTTTCGTCGATGTTCTCTTGGGCAATACCTTTGAGAATGAGAGAAAGAGATCGTAAGATGAGAAGGAAACGCGAACTGTTAAGGCAAAAGTTAAACTCTAAAAATTCATTTATAAACTGATGTGTTATAGAGTGACAACTTTAAATGGAACAATAACTTTTATTTAAAATGCAAATGTACTCTACGTGTCTTATAAATTATTCTTCATTAAAAGATTACATTGGAAACAAATCTTGATAGAAATTGGTGAAAGTCATTTGTTATAAAGCGATAGCCGAACTAGACGAAAAACAATGTCTGTTCTCAGAAGCAATTATATATTTTATTTAAAAAACAACAACAATTGTGTCATTATAATGATCTAGACTGCAATTAAAGGTTGAATTTATGATCTTATATAAATAAGAAAACGGAAATGAACTGACAAACAATTATACGACTTTCAATGTGTACAAAAGGCATCAACCATTCGAGACTTTCATCTGTCTAAATTGACAAAGACACTGACGAAAAACGTTTATTTAGTAGGCGACGATTAATTCATTTATTTAAGAAGATTCAAACAAATCCAGTGAGAAATTGACAGGAGAATTAGATACCCAATTAAAATACAAAAAGTTACTAATTAACTATTTTAGAATTGTGAGAAAGAAATCCACTAAATTCATGAAACGGATTGACTAAAAACATCATTAAAAACTGGTTATTGTTTTAGAATCAAGATTAGGATGACTCTTTGCTCCATTACCAACTTATAGATTTTGTAAACAAAACATTAAAAAATCAATTGCAAAACACGCAGACGTATTTGTAACAAACAATATTTATTCAATGAAATATATCACACGTTTGAGTTAAATGTTACCATAATGCTGATAATAAAAGTCTGAACAAAGATTACAACAAACACATTCAAAAAAATTAGTAAATGATAACTAGTATATGTAACAAAAATCAAGAGACTTGTACCTGAGTATTACCTCGATAACAGAATCTAATTGAGCAATATATTACTTTAATAAATATAATATGTATGACAGTATACCTCAGTAAAAATGTAATGAGATATTCCTAAGTTATCATAAAATCTAACGAATCCATTGTCTGAAATGTTCATAATTAACGCTATGCCATTTTAATAAAAAGCATTATTCACAATTACCACTCGCTATTAATAATTAAAAATGAAGTTATCTATTTTCATTTCTATAAAGTCGGTAAACTTACAAAAAATGTTTAAATTAGAAACATTTCATTATCTATTTGAACATCCTCATAAAGATTCAGACAATAATGCATTCTCTTTATTCAATAAGATAAGTAAGAAATTGTAGTCAACAGTATATCAACATAATATTATTATGTTAATACTGTTGTTTATATCGATTGGGGTGAAATATTTGGGGCATATAATTATTTAATAATACAATATTACAATACTAAGGCGATTGTTATTTTGTGAAAATATAGTTAATTCAAATATAGCCATATTTAATTTGTTATAAGACACCTCACCTGTATGATCTCATAGAAAAGTTTTTTCTCCATATTACGTATATATAAAACTCTTTTTCTTAGTAGAAATAATGAATTTCTGTTACCACAAAAAGAACTTAAATTATACATTCAATCATAAAGGAGTTAATTTACAGATGAATAATATGAGTATCTAGATCAATAAATAATCAGGATAATATTTCAGGAATAGTGAGACTACATATTTTGCAATAAGATACTATGAAAATGATATATAAATTATATGCAATGTCTTAAAAATAAGTGAATATATTTTTTATCTAAATAGATTCTTGACATTTAAAAAGCATTTAAATTCAATTTCATGATATTTTAATCTTTCATGGCAAATTGGAAAATCCCTTCTTTAAATAATCCTTATATATCTAACCTCTGTATCATTAGCATCATAATAATAGTCTGTATACATATAAAATATTCTGGTCGAATATATTGCATAAAAAGTGTATCTATAATTAATTATTAATTTCTTGACAAATTATAATCCCGCGTTATTTTCTCTGCAACTAACTATGTTTACCCAATTGTCAACAAAACGATGTTAATCTCTGTACATCTTGGAAGATTTTGAAATCCTCTGATACTGATATTATAGTAAGCATTATCAAAATTAAAAACAGATTTAATAGTAAAAACATAGTTTATAAAGTCACCTCTTTTGGACATTTCATTCTCAATATAGTCAAGAGAAAGGTCATCTTCGCAGATATCGTAGGGCATATTTCCGTCAGCATTCACGGCTAACAATTCAGCTCCACTGTAACAAGAAAACGGAATAAAGTGCGAAAGATAAAACAATAGCAATGATGAATTAAACCAAAGATTAGTTTTAAATAAATAAACAATTAATTTCAAAGTGTAAAAAATTACCTCAAACACTCATTTTCATTATAATAAAAGAGGTGAAAACATTCAGGGGGGAGTTCCAGATATTCTAAGATTACTATACATACTATAAATTGCGTTGAAAATATTATTTTATCAGAATGTCTCTAGAAGGAAAATTGAGTTTTTGGGTGAGTCTTATCAATCTAATTAATATCAATTAATTTATTATTTATAATATAATGTTTGAAGTATATCGATTATATGGGGAAAAAAAACTGGAAATATATCGAATTATTCGGCAACAAAGAGGTCCGGATGAACAATTTTAATGGAACAACATCAGAGAAAACTTTGAGCGAACTCCTCTAATTAAAATGTTGACAAATTTCAATTTGTTTTTAAGAAAATTATCTCAGTGGTGAAATAGAGTAACTATAGCAACTAATACATTTATAACAAGATGCAATTTTGGTACTCGACGTCGTCAAACAAGAGTTATAATTTAATAAAGGTTGTCAAATAATAATAGTAAACATAAATAATTTCATAAAAAAATCTAATAACAGTCGAGAATTCAATCAATCCTTGAAGCAGACATAAACTGCTGAATTCAAAGAACAATCAATGATACAAGATGAAAACAGAACGGGGAAAACTGGTTGTAGAACTTAGAACTAACTAAATCGCTAAGAGGCTTCCTTCCCGCTGCTCAGATAGTTGGCAAACAATTAACTGTTCAGCACACACAGACGAAAGAAACACCCCCTGGTACAGATTGCCCGCCAAATAACTCACTTTTCAATGAGCAGTTTACAAATCTGAACATGTTGACAAGTGGCGGCTGCGTGCAGCGGTGTCCACAGTTCACTGTCCCGAGCGTTGACGTTTGCTCCCGACTGGATGAGTAGCTGGCACATAAGAGGGCTGTTGTCGATACAGCACTGGAAGGAGAACGAGAGAGAGAGAGAGTTGCTCATAAATTGGGGAAAGGTTGTCTTTACGATGATTTTATACACTTAATAATAAATTAAAAACGTAATATAAGAACAATCTTATCACTAAATTTCGCAAAAATGTAGCTAGGTAGCTCAAAGATTAAATCATAATCTTTAATATTATCTTCAGGTTGTGGCTTTCAAAAAAAATAAGCTGAATATTATATTTAATACAAAGGATGCAGTACATATAGAAAATGAGAGATTATAAAATTATATTTTAAGAATAAGTGAACTGATGGCAGAATCATCCCAAATATGAATTTAGGATGAAAATTAAATGAAATAGTTTATTTAAATAGAAAACTGTGGCAGAATATAAGAGAAAAGCAAATATTGAATTCAAAATATCATATCAAATAAACAAATTGGATTTCTGATTAAGAAAGAAAACTCTCAAAGCAAAAAAAATCTTTTCTGATTTTGGACATTATACATACACACGGAAGTAAAATAATTTCACTGAAAATTGTTTCGTATAATGGTAATAGATAAAAACTGAATTACCTAACCATAATGTCAGTACCATAAAGAGAAAGGGATAATTATCCTGATAAAAACATTCATAAATCACGTAAAATTATAGTAAATAAAACATTACTAAATTGTCCCATCTCTAACCTAAAATGCAATAATATAGTTGGATTAAATGTAATACGCAAATCTTCCCACGAAAATTATTACTAACTACTCTAACAAGAAGTGTGTTTGTTAGTATTTAGGTTTGGCAGTAACGGTCTCTGCTAATAAGTATCGACAGATGGAACTTGCTCATATAGACGTTCATAGACACAACTCCACACTATATAGCGATTTATATTATTTGAGTTGATTTAATTGTGGGATTAAGCTAAGCTGTGTACACTTGGGAGTGGGGCGCACATTTTGCCTTCCAGCAATAAATAAGAAAATTTATTAAACTTCGAGCAAGAAAACATCGCCAGCTATTACAAGATTTAATGAAAGTCTTTATAAGTTCGATATAACGGTCATTGGGAACAGTTTAAACAGGAGAAAAAACTACGAAAGATAGAAAACATATTCACAGATTTGAATGTTAAAATTATATCTTAACAAATAGAAAAAAGGGTGCAAATATCTTTTTTCAATATTATAAACGATTAATCGAATGGGAATAAATTAAATTTGATATAAAAAGTTATATATAAGACAAATAATTTTGATTAATTTAATAAAAATTGTCTATAATCCAATTGGAAAAGAATTCCGAATAATAACTTCCAATTTAAATTAAAGTTAGTCTGTCAAAATGTAATGAATATGTAACTAAATACACAAAATTCAAAGGATTCTATATCTATTTCAACAATAAACTTATTTGGATACATTTTCATATTTTATTTTTATTTTTTAAAAATATGTATCGAATAATGCTGAAAAGGAAATTACGTTGATAGAGGATAAAAAATTGTCAAATGATAAGAAAAAAATGTATTTAACAAATTCAAGCTTTTAGAATGCATTTAATTCAGTTGAAAAATAATTGAATAATCAGCATATGATATAATTAAATTAAGTTGGCTAACAATCTTCTTTCTTGAAATTAGAATAATAATATCTAGACTATAATAAATTACCTGATGCAAAGCCGTCAATCCATCCTCATTAGCTACGTCCGGACTCACGCCTTCGTTAAGAATACGCCGAACTGAAAAGAAAACGCAAGAATACAATCGAAAATATAATCAATATGAACTTTTACAACAACTAATATATTAACAAGAAACACTTTACATATATGTGAATAAATTAATAGAGATCAATTAAAGGGAGATTTTGATTATTGTAGACTTTTTTATCTTAAACTTACTTGCTTACTTATGTCTCGTCTGTATATGTAAATTTTTTGTACTTTTATTGGCTTTATTTTCTGCATACCGTTTGACTGACATATTCCACTATTTTATTGACGATTCTATCCCATTTGACCAGGCGGACTGATTATCATCCTTTATTTGACTGACTTTGTTTTGGCATAAGTTTCAGAGATAGTTTGCAGTATTAATTGACAGAACTATCTTATTTTTAATCGTAGAAAACTTGTAGAATATATAGTGTAGAGACTGCAGAATTCAAATGCTTCCAATGTTGTGAACAAATAAGTGCAAATATTATTTAATTATATAATTCATTATACTTCATATGATATTCAACGAAATTAATAAAAACAGTACTTTTATTTTAAAATATTAATCAGACAACTTCTATATCTCATGGGTACTAACAGTGGCACTTATTTTTAAAAGGTGTCTATTTGAATTTCTGCATTCAAGATTTTTAACGACATCAAAAACAAAACAACTTTATTAATACAACGCTAGCAAAATAATAAACGAACACTGTATTCAACAAAGGAATATCTATTAATTATCAAAGGAATCGCATTTTCCTAAAATGTATTAGCAAGGAAAGATAAAATATCCTCTATACAGTGAGAGATGTCAGAAAAGTTTCTCAGCACAGACATACCGCGTGCATACATTCCGCATTATAATCATGCGTACAATTGCACACATACGATTCACATACTAATCTAAAAAATAATTAATAGGTAACATCTTCAACCGGTCAATAAATATAGAACAGAGTTCCAATGAGAATGCAGGTGAGTATATATATGTTGTAGTAAAGACATTGAACACTTGTAGCATTGAACTGCATGCAACCCAGCAACTGTGTTGAATGCTTAATAAAAATTCCAAGGCATTAAGAAGACTTAGTAGAGTATAAGCTACAGGAACAAACACAATGTGAGCGAGAGAGAGGGGTGGAGAGGGTTATAAGAAGTAGCACAACTGAATTCTGCGAGTATAGAAGGCGATGCCAATCGAGATTCAGTAAGCAAGGTTACACTGCATGCATACATACATACCTCACCTCTTCATACACAGCTACATACAATCAATTATCTAGACTTATGGAAATGCAGCACCGTTTATGCTACAGTACTGTATAGCACAGAGCAGAGCAGTCAATTTAATACATTGTTCGCGAATCGTGCGCTAATAGGTAAGCTAACGTCAACGCATAGAAAGAGACATTGACGAAAATTTAGCCAACAGTGTATTATCAAGTATTCCAACTTACTGTAGCTATCTGCTTAATACACAGATATCAATATCAATAAGGTCACGAGGTTCACGTTGAAAAAAACTACACAGGAACTATTAACTGGTGTAGACATTTGTATCAATAAGGCTTAAATTTGATTTACATTATACAAATTGATTTATAATTTCTATAATTATGCATCTGTTATGAGGCTGATAACCAATAGCTCTACTTTCAAACTGTCTTTAATTAAAAGAGTAAATAAAAAATGTAAACAAAAGAAATAAGGTACAAAGACGTTCCAACATACAAATCTGTTAAATCAAATTGTAAGTGTTGAACAATAAAAAAAAAACAAAGCTGACCTTCATTAACGTCATCTCGAGCCGCTGC
This sequence comes from Vannuccia rotundouncinata, assembly GCA_034780395.1. Taxonomy (NCBI): domain Eukaryota; kingdom Metazoa; phylum Platyhelminthes; order Proseriata; family Coelogynoporidae; genus Vannuccia; species Vannuccia rotundouncinata. The sequence continues at coordinate 3,506 of JAUZNC010037225.1, read as the reverse complement.
CTCCAACAGAACTATACTCTGGGCAAACTTGACCCCACGTCGCAGTTCAGAACCATCCGGTCTGTCGGAAATACCCTTTCGTGTCTTTTTGGCGGCATCTTTATCGAGCTGCTTCTCATACTGTTGAAACCGCTTTAACTGAAGAGCGCGTTTTTTCTTAGCATTTTTGATGCGTTCCATATCTGACGCTGAGCGGGTACTAGTGGGGGCCGGACTTTGACCACCAGGAAGATCCGTTAAGGAGCCCCCAAGTGATCGATCCATACTGACTTGTATAAAGAAAGGTTATTTTTGGAATGCTATTAGTTCCACGTCCAGTTCAATATCTGAAATGTAATTGAAACTAGCAATTAAATATAAATGTTAATTTTAGGACCAAGTCTCCAGTCGGATGTGATATACTTAATATTTTATAATACTCAAAGATTAGAACAGTTTCAATTTATCATAATTAAAAAAATATTCACTAAATATAGACGTAATTTACAATTATAAAAATATATAAATATAATATAATTATCAAGTATTACTTTGTACAAATAAAAAAAATCAGTTAAAATAAGATATTGCAAAATTTTAAAATACTACCAGATCTCAATTTTAATATTTAAAAAATAATAAATAACCACTTTACAAAACAAAAGAATTTGTAATATGTTGTAAACAAACCTAATAAAACCAAAATCCTTAAAAAATGCATGTAACTATTAAACAATTGTTAAGATCTCAATGTAATAAATAATTAATGTTCTAAATTATTTCGTTGTAGTAGAATAAAATGTCTTTCAGAATTTGGATGAATTTGAATAACAAGGTAATGTTATGAAGAGTTTTCACTTTAAATTTGAGTTTTTAAGGGTATGTGTCTTGTACAAAGTTAAGATTCAATTTACGTTTTATGAATCAGAAAAATACATCTAAAATTACAATGTTGTATATATATATATACACCGATTCTGGTCAATTTAATAATTTTATTTCATTTATAAAATAAATTATAAACTAATAAAAAGGTTATATAAAATAAAAGTAAAACAACAGTAAAAAGTCAACCACTAAATAAATGGATAAATAATTCATCTAGTTTCATTTACAATTTATGGTCAATTTAATTTAGTGGAATTTTGTATTCAAAAAGTTTTATTCTACTTAACTTTTATATTTTTAGTAAAACCTGTAAGATTTTATCCGAAACCTAATAATCCTTAATAATTTTACATACAAAACAATAACTTTTTAGTGAAATAATCAATAATTAACTCCTATATTAATACAGCCATTATTAATTAAAAAATAATATAAAACTATAAGTCTAATTGATGTTCTATATTTAAAAACAAGTTAGATGACAGGAGATTGCTCAAAATAGTTTAGCAGCAACATATTATATGGAAATGTACTATAATAAATAAACACATTATATAATATAAATAATTATATAAAGTCAAAATTATACAAAATTGCACTGTATATATATATAATATAACTTAATAGGGAAAATATTTATCATAGTTATTAACTGCTAGAAAATAATCGAAACATAATTAAACATAAAAAAGCTAAATTATGGATGTTTCATATAACTTTTATAAATTTTCTATAAATTAAAAAAATAAATCACCTTTTTTTAAAACAGACAAGACAAAACACAAAAAGAGGAACATAATTATAATATTTTTGAACTTCCTCAATGGGTTTATAAAAATATAAACAGTTTGCCTAATCCAAAAATGAATACTTATATAAAATAGTGATAATTGAAAAACAGTCAACCCTTATCTATATGACTCATTCTGAGTCAAATTTACAGATAATAGAGGGTGGCCAATTTCAGACTATATGGATATTTTAATTTAATTGAAAAATGAATTAAACACATTTTTGGACATGAATTTTACTTAAATAAAAGAAAGTGGTTTTATTTGACACTGGTAATATTATTAAGCCTGTAGATCATAATTATCATATTTCAAATGGTTATTAGGATCATACATTTCTTGCTGAAAAGCTACATTAAAATATCATGCAAACAGCATCTTTTTATTTTGTGGATCATATGGACTTGAAGTTCTTCTTCAGTGGCTTTCTTAGTATCAAAAGTGTGATACCTATTTAACTCATGGTTTTGAATGGTATATAAAAAGAAACTAAATGCTGTACAAACACCATTGTACAAACACCACTGTACATACACCATTCACAATTATGTCTGCATAGGTCTCTCTTTGACACAACATTTTCTAGATACAATCAGGATTAACAAGACTTCTACTCAGATTTCCAGGTACCTTTGGAACAAGATCAATAAACTTAAAAAGATTAGTTTTTGATTTAACATTTTTCATGGCCAGATTTTCACATAAATGTACATATGTATAGTATGGAAATCATTGAATTAAGATTTTATTAAAGATCTAAATTAATTATATTTTCAAATGAATTAATAGAATTATAGAGCATGAGCCTTACACAAAAATGCATTTAATTAATTTAGCATTTCACAGAATGTATGTTCAAGTAAAAGTGTATAATCTAAAAATACAAGTAGACATACAACATTGCATTAAAAATTTAGTTAAATTTATGATTTTGTTACATATTTTAAATTTTAGAAAAATATTTTTGTATATTAAAATGTTTCTGAAGAACATGGTTTTTACACATAAAAATTATTTTTTGTGTAAAAATCTGATTTTGCACCATACACATTTTTCTATTAACTCCTAAATGACCATTTTGACACACTAAACTATCCTTGGACACATAAAAAAAGACATTGAATATTTGTGGCAATTGCTTATATATAGGAAAGGTGCATAAATTATCAGCCAATCAGAGTCTACCAATACTAAAAATAGAATTGTGTTGTATGAGTCAAATTAATTTCTGTTATAAATGTTGCAATGTTTGTAAGGAAAAAATAAAGGCATCTATAATTCTGTTTAAAATTAAATACTGATTATTTTTTTGTAAATTGGCATTTTCTCAATTATTTTTCCTTTTTTATTATTTATTGTTCTCATAATATTAACAAACTATATATACAGTAAAGTTGTTCTGAGCTAAGTTGTCTGTAAATCAATGTACACAATGCTTAATTTATTTAAAATAATTTCCCAAATTATTTGACCATATTTCATTTGTGATATTTAAAAAAAATATGGTTGTCACTATTGTTTGAGATTGAGTAATTCTCAAATAATAGTAACTAAGTTTTATATATTGAAAATGATCCTCATTATTATCTCTCTATTTTTAAAGAATGATTTAACTAATTTAGTAATGATTCTTTAACAATATAAACTATTTTTGAATTATTGAGAATAATTTTCAAACAGTAGTAACTACATTTTCAATAATAGAATTTACAAAATATATATGTGTATTATTTAATATATAAGTTTCCTAAATCAGGGTTCCTAATTTGAAATACAGTGGTCGCCAAAAGTCTTTGGTCACCTATATATTTAAGCAAAATTATTGATATTTACATAATATGATGAAAT
>JAUZNC010037214.1:0-18706 GCA_034780395.1 Vannuccia rotundouncinata | reverse complement strand
GAACCGGATAAAAACTATTAAATATAATATTATTTGTAATATGTAAAAGATCTGTTAATTGTATTACAGTATTTATTTAATAATAATAATACAACGATACAATAATTTGAGATAAATGGATTATTTGAATTTTAAGACACAATTTCAATGTATTCATAATGAAAAAAATACTAAAATAATTTGTTATGTAGAATGCAATTATACTTACACATTATTATAATCACTAAATATATCTGATTATGATTAGGTAAATAATATTTAGAAACTTAATAAACTATTAACAATAATACATTTTATTCTAATATAAAGTAAAAGTTACAATGTTGGGAAATTGATTCAAAAGTGTTTCACTTTAATATAAATAATATATAATCTGAAAACATATATTCCATTAATTATTAGATAAAATCAGATTGAAATTAACAATTAAATTTATCTTTTATACATGACGAAATAAATTCCTTAGTCGAAGAATTTTATATTATTATATTTTATTTAATACATTCATAGTTTATATTAATTATTGTGTGAAATTATAATTATAAATACCAAAATATTGTATTTTTATATTATAATTATACAGAAAATCTATAGCCATTTAGATAATTAATTTTGAGATCCTATTCATATTAGCGCACTGAATAAAATAATTTGAAGTATTATTTTGATCTATTTTTTTGCTTTTATCTAAAAGAATTCTAGATTAATTACACTAGATAATTATTTTACATCAATTAACATTTAGCGTTAGAAGTCACTGATTGTAGCCATCTTAAAATTGATTTAATGTCAGAATTTTCTCTGAAAATATATCAAAAATTCTTGTTTGACATTTGTATCGATGATATTTTTATTTAATATCAAAAAAGTCTCTTTTTTGCTGATTAATTGAATCCAAACATCAGAACTGGAATTAATTATCTGTATCGCTATAATCTAGAAGGAAATAGCGACCTCCCAATGAATGGAAGAATTTAATTCCACTCAGCAGGTTGTCTATAGACATTAGTTAAATAAAAGCAGTCATCAGTTAGCTTGTTAAAAATTAACTAATGTTTTTTCTACTACAATTTTAAGTTTGTTACAATAATCATTCTAACAATAGTATTTAAATATGACTTAATTTGCTTAATTGGTTAATCGTTTTATAAAATGCCTTATTTTTGGTTGGTTCCAGAAATCTGTCTGTTGACTAACGCCAAACGCGTCGCCAGTGTAAGGGCAGAGGTCTACTGCAATCTCTATTCATTGGACCGTGAACACTTTCTATCGGTTCTGGACAATTATCCGCTCATGCGACGTACAATGGAGAGCGTAGCGGCGGAAAGACTGAGCAAGATCGGGCAGAACCCTTGCCTCGTGACAAATAGAGAGGACCTTAATGAAGACCTTGACCTAGTTAAGGAGATTGTCAGTGCGGTCACACCCAATCACAGTGACCCAGAGGACTCGGAGTCCGACAATGATAGAAAAGAATCTTCTGGTGGCGTCAGTCACTATCATCACCATTTAACGCCATCGAATCCTCATAATTCGAACCACAGCGGTGGCGAAGAGCCACATCATCATCATAGACGACGGTCATTGGTTAAACTCAAATTGCAGCAACTGGGTCATGCCATCACCAAGTCAACCGCGGCAGCTCTCACTGAACCGATTGACCACTCAACCCCACTTCCCAAGTCTGATTATTACAGATCCTCGAAGCACAACCACGATAGCATTCCCTATTCCCCTCCCCCTTATCCTGGAAACAGTTGGGACAAACACGGAAAACATGACAAGCAGGAGAAAAACGACAAAGATTAGAGAATATTTCTGTAATCTTAAAGCAAAATTTGAATATGTATTTTTATATTTACCATTAAATTAACCTCCCCAGAATCTCTGTATCAATAGATGCGCCTATTAATTTAAGTAAGAAAAAACCATAATTAACTTAAACATATTTAAAAAAAATCTTTATATAAATAATACAAGATAGCTTTAGAAATAATGGATTTCCTTTTACAGATGATTAATATGCAAAACAAAATGTAAATAATTATACAAATCAATGCGTACTTATTTTAATCTATCATAACACCGATGTGCTTTGTATAGCCATTTCTAGGTTGTTGTGGAAATCTTTTATAACAGACAAAAACATACACGACTTCATGTTTGTAGCTTTAGAATAGAATAGACTGCATAATTATTTTTATTTTAAAGTTCATTTTCCGTTTCGTTTTTCAATCCTCTTCTCGCATAAGTTTATAATTCTATATTTATTTTAGAATTTGAACATATTTTCATTATACAAACAGAGAAGGATATATTTTTCTTTAAATTATAACATTCTTAACTTCCATTAATGTAAACTTTTACTTCAATTTTTATTGAAAATATTAATTAGAAAGCTGTTTAGTTTAAAAATCGATCACTTTCCTAACTTCAGAAGGAATGATAATATTTAACTATCCTGTATCACACTCGTTAGCGGGTGTCATAAAATAAAATTGAATATTTACTGAAGCTTATGTTTTCTCCAAATTTTGTTTGCAACAAAACCCATTTTCATCTTTCGCATTTCTTTATTTAGTAAAATAATTTTCAGCTTTTATATGGAAAATTATTCTACAATTTCTTTAAGCTAACAGATAACATTTTTATTTAAAGAGCAGTGTACTTTTCTTTCGAAAGCTGTCATGTGGGGGGTGATAAAACATGTTTATTTTCTAGAAATCTGGACTTTTGCACTTGATTTGACTTGTAATGTATGCATATTTTAATTGAGCTAATAAGAGATGATTAATAAAACTTTTCTTTTTTTACCTGTTGAGATATTATTATAATTTATTCACAATAGTTGATATGTTCACCTTTGCTCATTTTATTTCAACTATTTATTAGCAAACTTTGTACCGTCTTTCATAAGTGATAATATTCTGTGTTTTTCTTTGTAGTTTATATATTATAGCTATTTCCATAAATATGTATGCTATCACATTCATTATACATAGGTAACATACGATCATCATTATTATTGTGTATTAATACATTTTTAGAAATACATTATCTTTTAACAAATGAGTTGAACTTGTTTATATAACGTATTATTTTAATAAAATAAATTATTTCTTGCATTTATATTTTTCGGTTTTTGCCTAACTTACATTAGTGTATAGCTTTAGAATGGGAGGTTAACTCAAAATATATTTAATTAATAAGATTTAATTAATAAAATTTAGTTAATAACTATCTCTTCAGCAAGTTAGATCAATTAGATCAATACTAATTAATTATATATTCTAATATTTGTTTAGTATTTTGTTTGAAAAGTTATAGAATATGTTAATGGAAATGTATTGAATTTTTAATATTTTACTTAGCGCGCTCAGTGAGGAATATTTGAGGTAAATAAATATAAGCATATAACATAAATTCATGTTTTTTAAATAAAAAGAATTCCATTTTTTGAAGTAAGTCATTAAGAAATAAATAGAAATCAAATATTATAAAAAATATATTTCACTAATTATAGGGATAAAAAACATTTTCTCACTAACTTGAATCAAAAAGTAGATGACTACATGACTACACAAATGAAACATATTCACACAATACAAATACTGTCTAAATGAATAATCATATTTGACTTTTTGGTCTATAAATTATTGAAGTGTAGTATTATAGGCCTATATATATTAGACATAGATAAATACACAAAACTAAACCCTGCATTTTAAACATTGTATCAGAATTTTTTAATTTGGCCAAATTCAGCTGTGAAATACTGAAATAGATCATAGATAATCAATTAAAACAATTTATTAAATTGATGTTATTAAACAATTAAATCTTAATTTTCTTACAATCAAACTATTAAAAGTTTTATAACTATTCACGACGTCAAATAATTAAACGACAAACTAAAAGCAATGTTTTTTATGAAATCGGTTTATAAGTATAGTTACAAATTTAATTAATCATTTTTTACTAAATCGAGCAAAACATTTTTAGGTTTCGAAATAATGATTAAATTTAAAGAAATACAATTTTTATAACTGTTCAGGCAATAATTGTATTTATAATTAATTGAAACTATTAACCGTATAAATAAATATACCTATAAATTTAAATACATACCTACAGGCCGATGTCAAGGCATCTATCTATGAGTGTATAAATATCAGTTTATGTTGTGTTTTAAAGATGCACTATAGGTGTTTGAGTAATTTGAGGTTAATAATTTGGGAGATTGACTTAATATCTCTACATATGATATTCTTAAATTTTGGTCTTTAATAGTTTGACCTTTTCAGTTAATTTGGTTCCTATTCTGTTTACTTTAAATATTCTTCAATTTGTCATTAAACGTCAATCAAAAATCTAAGCATGGAAATCTTTTTCTAATGTTTATATTAATTTAATGTCTTTAAGTAGCCAAATTTTGAAAAAAGATTCAATGTTATAAGCTAAATTTTATTGTTCACGATAAACATATAGAATGATTTTTCATTGCTCATTTAACCGGAATATTTTTACGGAAAATTATCACAAAATTAATAAAATATCATCAAGTTGTATTCAGTGTAATATAGATGTTATTTACTTCTGTTTTATGGATTTACATATTTAATTATATATTCAATTGCAATAATAAATATAATTAATGGTTTAGTGTTGGTATATATCCACTCAATAATTTTAACTAAAGCATTCATTTTAAACTCAAACAAACAAAGGGAACGTTTAAGAATAATAGAATTATTTTTGTTTAATTACAATATGTTTACACTTCCCAATTTCAAACCAGAAAAATCAATTCATTGAAGATATCTAAAACCCGTGAGACATCGCACAGAACAAAACAATTCGCATAGAAAGCTCACTTGTTTTCGTAAATTGCATATTTTGGTGGACCTATAATATTTATAAATACTGAAATTTAATTGTAACTCTATAAAGCGCGCGCAGTTCTTTTAAATGACTCTTTAGGCTTAATTTATTCATGTTTTCTCATTAAAGATATCTTGGTGTATAGAAAACTGCGAAATTGTTTACTACCTAATTATCCCGCCCAATTACTTATTCTGATGAATATATAGAACTACAAAGAGCATGCAGGAACTTAAATTCCCCTTTTTAATTCTTTAACTGAGATACATTGTAAAGTAAATGTTATATCGTTGTATATGTAGCATGTTTTTCAGTATTTACTCAATCAAATTATTAGTTTTTACTTATACATATAATTAAATTTTATATAATTGTAAAAACAAAAACTATTTAGATATTTAAATGAGGTATTAACTCAAAAAAATATATTTAACAATGTACGCACGCAAAAGAATTATAAAGGCTAGAGTACAAAATTGTTTTATGTTACAATCTTCGGAATAATAGAACACGAAACTTTCGATGTGTTTGGGCTGCCCTTCTTGTATTTAAAATGGATGGTCACTTCTTTGCACAATTCCCTTAAAATACTCAAACTAATGTATTAATTTTTACATTATTATTGAATTTAATTTGTTTATTTACGAATAATCCGATCACTTTGTTTTTCAACATAAACCTTTGTTAATAAAAGGAAGACGAACATCCTTCAAATTAAATTTCTGTTTTGGAACTTCTACCCACTAATCGAAAAAGACAACCCCACGATAATTCATAGCATTTTGATAAATAAATGTAACCAAATATACCCAGCAAAATAAGAACAACAATTTTCAAGAATAGCTAGATGTAATAAAAGAAAATTAAACTATTTTAAAACATTGATAGAGGCATATAATATGTCTAGACTTAACTACTTGACATCAATTAAGTATAACAGTAAGCTTTCTCGGCTCTAAAACTACGGTTATAGTATTCTTAAATGCTTATGTAAATTGTCTAGATGAACAAAAAATAACAACAAAATGAATAAGTGTACAAACTGTCTTGGTATTTAAAACAAAAACATTTCTAAAAAGCTAATTAGAGTCAATCCCTACTTCAAACAATGCTTGACGCATCGTAGATGCTTTCGGGTTCATTTTTATGGAAGAAATGGAGTTGGCCAGCTGAAAATATTTTCCTAAACAGATCTTTAATCCGGTAAGCGACTCCAACGGTATAACAGACAAATGTTTACATTATTAAATTCATTATATAAAAATCGAATAAGATTTCAAAAACAATCAATAAGTAATGTTATTATTGTTAATTCTTTAGAAGTCAAGAATATATCCAAATTTATAGAACTATAACAATTATAATATCCAAAGAGATTCAATAGATTCCAAAAAGAAACAGAGGCTGAAGTCACCGAAGATCCACTGCTCCAAAGTAGAACGGTTCCTAACCAATTTCCATTTGAGAAAAGTTGAGAATATTGCAAGAAATTCACAAAATAAACAGAGAAAAGAATAGTATACTAAGAACAAGGAGGTGAGAGTCAAGTAGTATCTACACAATATTATAATTGTAAACGTCTGCCGGATAGTGGCCTAGGGAGAGCTAGGAAAGGTGACGGCGGCAGCTATTGCAGCAGCACCCTTCCCACTGCCATCTTCCGACAGCCGAAGAACAAACTGAAGAGAAGGAGAACAATCATTTAGAAACACTCATTATCAATTTGAAATAATTAACATTTAATTTAGCTGTCTACATACAAAATAGAAAGTTGCTATTGAGCGAATCATCTTCTACATTTGGAATAGATCAAGTGGCCGTTTGAGGCCCCTTTAGGCCACTCTCACTTACCCGATTTGTAGAGTTCTTTTTCAATCGATGAATCATATCAGTCATACGCTCTGGGAACTTGGGATGGAACTTGAAGAGAGATCCATCAATACCGACCGTCACGTCGTGCTTGTTTATCCGGTTGAGCAGACATGCGATCCCTGAAGAGAGAAAGAGATAGAAAGTGGTGATCGACAGTATGCCTAGCTCAAACTAAATGAATAAGTAGGATATATGTCAAGATAAGAAAAATAAAAATTTTTTCCATATTTGAATTTTGTTTTGAAAAGACCTGTGTAAGATGAATTATATTTATGAGATATAACTGAAAATAAAACAGAACTGTCAATTAAAACAGATTGCTTTAAATGTAAAATATTTTCAGTATTAACAATATACAATTGTTAGATAATTATACTACTTATAACATAAAAAAGTAGTAGCTAAATTATAATAAATAAGTATAACAATATTTCCATGATTAGTTTTACTACGGAAATTTAATATAATTAACACAGAAATTGTTGTATCTCAAAAAGAATTGAAATAAATAAATAATAATAGAACGAATAACTATTATAATTATCTAATACTAAAAACCTACCAGACCCCGCGAGATAAGCAGCTCTCGCCGCCACAATTTGACAAACAAAGCGCACAATTTGAGCATCTTCTGGCTGCACAACGCGTACCTTCAAATCTTCTGTTAGCATGTAATTAGTAGAGTAAAAGAGGTGTGGAGGGTCACTGAAAGAGACAAATATATGGGTCAGTTGGTACTGCAACTTAATACAATATCACAAGAGGTCTTATAATAAGAAGTGTACATTGTCGTATGCAACTGAAGTTGAAGCATAACTTAATTACAAGATTTTGAAAGGACATATATAATAAATATATAAATGTCTAGAAACAGCCAGAGGCTAAAAAGATCCTTAACAATACAAGTAGTATTACCGCTCAGTTTCTGTTATATATTTGGTATGAAAATCATTTGGATGCTCTATTGTACTCGGCATGTTTCCACCAAAGAGGAGCTTTTTCTTGACCAAATCGACGAGAATCAGACGAACCAGTTCCCCAATGTACATTCCAGAAATCATCTTCTCAAATCTAGAGCGGAAATGGATGTATTTATGGAAAATAAAACTGTAGCAACGATATAATATTGATAAGACACTAGATATTAATTAGGTACAAATTGGATTAAAAATGTTCCTAAATTTAATACGATTTTCAGAATGTCATTCGGCCTGCATAAAATAGTGAATTTATTGACAAGTATGTTTTATCAAACAAGTTGTGCATAAGTTACATCTAAACGTATAAGAACCTTATTCAAAGGAAATATGTTCTCTGAAGTTGACTATTCAGAGAGTAAAAAATGTATTATAGATCGTAAATCAGATTTCCAAAACATTAGTATGATTAGCAAGTGAGATTCGCCCTTGAAATCGACAAAGGATTTGCACTTCATTTAATTTTATGTAGTAACCGAATAAAACATTATCTGAATTTGGATAATGTTACAAATTTATATTACGTTTTAGTATATTTGAAGGACCTTCCTCGAATCTTTTAAAAATCTGGCGTTGTCATAGATACGTTTCCACTCTACAGTAGAGCAGTTATGCGGAGATTTTTGAACCGTAAAAAAATAGTAGCAACATAATAATATTTTAGTGGATATCAATTTATTTAGATTCTTTCAAAATGTATTCTAGCGTTTATATTCGAGTATAGGTTTCCAAAGTAACAATTTATAATGACGTTATTTAATTAAATTGAAATCACTGACAATTAATATTAATCAAACGTTAATGGTAAAGTTAGATATCATTGAACAGTGAATATGCATTTCCCAGAGCAACCATGATTATTCTTTTTTTTGTGTGGAACCTAAATTTACTCCCCAACTTTTAATGTTCACATTTTAATGTTATAAGAACAGTGATGAGGATAAACACCTAGACTAGCTGTCGACGAGCTGAAAGGTTCTAACCGAAACTAAAGATCCTAAAAAACGTTCAGACAACTAAAGATATAGTTATAAATCGAATGATCTTTCAAACATTCCAGGATCAAATTCTAAGTCATAGGGCAATAATTATGAACGTACAAGGTACAACGTAACATACAAAGAGACATACACTTGTCTGTGTGTGTATTGGGTATCTCTCTGGTGCAAGTTAGAACTGCTATAGACCAACATTGATATCCAACAATCCAAAATAAATAAATCAAATACAAGTCAGTTTTGTTTACTTATAGCTAGCTACTCTGTTAATGCAATATTAATTATCCTTATCGATTTTTTGCAAACAAAGTTTAAGAAAATGGATCGATAATCAATACAATATTACATCGTTAAAGTATAGTTTTGTACTACTTCATCTTAAAAGTTCCAGCGTATCCTATTGACCAGGAACACCAAAATTAGAAGTATTAGTAATATAGATTCTATATTTGAAGGATTGTTTGAATCAGAAACAACTGGAAACCACTCACATCTGCTTGCTTGGATAAAGCGACTCTTTGTCCAATTGTTTGTCGTAATCTGTAAGATACTCGTTCAAACTTCCGTCCTCACCGAAAGCCCCCCACTCCATGTTGATGATGACATGACTGGCGTCCTTGTCACCGTCGAAGAGCTCCACATTCGACACGGACTCTGTGTAGGCAGCGTTGGTACCGGTTCCTGCAGGATTCGGGGTGGATTAAAGGAAATATGTTCGCGTGAATAAAAGAATGTCCAAAGCAGGAGTACATCACTACAAGTGTCGCAGTTATCATGAACTACAGAGTAGAGAATACAAGATAACAGAGATGAACTGCTTCCTGGAAACTGTTCCAGTCAAACGCGCATTTTAATATTTATTGAGAGTACACCAAAATAAATCAATTGTATGAGCTAAGTTGACATCAGCTACCTTAACTGCAACATGCTGATATGTTCATAATATATTAACTGATATATACGCAAACCTTAAATAGTCAAAGATTTCTTCAGAAAGACATTCTAGAACCAAACTGATTTGATATCAGAATTTTGAATATGTTAAAACAAAATATTTTAATATAATATAATGAAAAAAACATGAAACTCGAAAAAAATCTTACAAAAATTGTAATTGCAATATTGAGCGCGCACTTCAAGGACAAAAACCGTAAAATTCTCGGTACATTAGTTGTTAGCGATATGCCACGTCGTTCGGTGACAAAACACAATAAAAAAAGAGGTCTCAGTCAGAAGCTAAGAGCACCAAAAGTGCAGACCTCGCTCAAAAGCGAAGAATTGGCTGTAGCACCCGATAAATATTTGTGTACTAAACAAAGGTACATTGTCAGGAAACTTTCCAAAACAGACATAATAGATTTTCGAAGTTAGCAGACTTTAACGAGAATTCAATCAAATTTTTTCTTATCGAAATTATTGATCGATATACTTGATTGATGTAGACTTCATCGGAAATCGTCTCGAATGTAAGAAAAAGATTTGCGATAACAGAATAATAAACTTTGCAGAGAAAAAAACAAATGTTACCAGCAGTGTAGCTAATAAAGACAATAAAGGTTAGATACAATGTATCCAGTTAAGGTAACAGTAACAATTGTAACATGTTTTCACTAAATTTAAAAAGGGTTTAGTAGCTCAGGTTAAAACAATATTGATCCGACAACAAAATTAACAGTGAAAACATTCTTAATGATGAAATAGTTCTGCAGACAATAATCTAAAAATGGCATTATAATTAGTAACAATTATTCATTTTATTCCTTTTAAAAGTCAATATGTTATAATACGTCGATACATTTACAAGAGCCCCTTTACTTACCAACAATCAAACCTATAGAACATTTGGGATCTTGCAATGAACACGCCGTCAATGTTCCAACGGTATCGTTGACGATAGCAACACATTTCACTCTCATTTTCTGAAAGATTGTAACAATAGATTCAATAATAATTGTAAAATATGACAAAATATATATTTCTCAATTTACAGATTAAAAGAATCCAACAAGATATGACTGTTCAGTATGTATGGAAGGATGGTATCCAACGAACTTTTGACTTTGGAAACGTATATCTATAGTGTGAATAAAAACTTTGGCTGCCATTTCTTAAATTCTATCGGGAATCTCTGGACAAAGTGACATCGTCAATAGCTCTGTACATCAATCTCTCTACAATGTGCTCTTTATACTGTTACGAATGAAATACGATCGCATCTCAAATCAATAGACTTGGATTTGAATTTTAGCATACCGTCGGTAAAAGGTTAAGACCCAATGAAGTATAATAATCAATAACAAGAAAGATTCGACATTGCAAAGACTAGAAGAACTAATGAGATAACATATTCAATTGATGATCTGGTCTATAGTAAAGTAAACGACATCTCCCTGCTGGGTGTCCCTTCATTTCACTTCTATATCTCTTCTTCCTGAACTACTTTACATCTGAATATTGATTTTATTGACAGCGTCTATGTCTATAAGTTGACCTATCTTACATTAATGAAGGACAATTTAACACAAAAATCCTTTTTCTGGCTATAACTAAATTTTGGCGATAGATTCGTAGTGAAATAATCGACTAAACAAAACATGGATGTCTAAACAGAATTACCCTGTCACACAATCATCCAAACAATTAACAAAAAAGACACAATTAGACGCAATAGCTATTAACTACACTTTTGTAGGTAGAAAACTCTATTAGAACAATAATTGTGATACAACAGTAGACAATATTTTCACCTTCTTAAGGAAATACAGTTCTTTAATAATACATGACGTACTAGTATTCCCCAGTATCATATCAGAAGGGTCCTAATATCTGGCTGGTTAAACTGTGGAGGTGTGTCCTTATGACGCACACAAGAGCGAACATAACCAGCCGTTTCTTTGTCCAAAGTAAAGCTGACAGATTGTCTAAGACAGTACACCAACCGACTTCAGCCACAGTAGGGTAGCAATAGAACCAACCATGATGGAAATATATATTTAAAAATAACTTTTCATGCATACAGGGAAAAACCGCCTACTTAATAAATTGTAAAAAATAAGTCAATAAAGATTTACGTTTATTTCATTTATAACATGTAAAGCATAATCGTTATTTATCGATATAAACAAAGAGAGATTTCTCAAAATAACTATGTTTCCGTGTTTATTCAGAAAGTTTTGAGTTTAACCATAGCAGAGAACCCACATTATTTATTCACTCTCAAAATTATAACTCAATCCGTTTCGTTTCCATATCAGAAATCAAATTATATTATTAATCAATATTCCAAAATGGACAACCTACACATTTTCTGAGGCAAGTTTATATAATTCAAGTCTAATACATCCTTTTCCAAACAGTTCACAAGAAATGCAGGCAATACCCTTTTATCAATAGCGTCCTGCAACAGTTTAGCCACATCATGTCCCTCCACTCCAGCTGCGGAGAATCCCTTGGTCCACCTAACCAGGATCGCCTTATCGAGACCTTTCTGAACGCAGGGGAAGGAGAAGGTGAACCCCAATGAGAGATCTTCGTCCGCGGCCTCGTGGGTACGGAGGAAGTCCTGCATCGTGTCTGCGATGTAGTCGAACAACTGTACCGGGTATGGAGCGAACACAGCTCATTATTTTATATTTTCAACGATAGAAATAATCAAAAAAATGTTTCTGTTAAACCAATATTTGTGAGAGTTACTAATTTTATAATACATAAAGGTGAACAAAGGAAAAATTTAAGTTAATCATTTTTTTTAGTTAAACATTTGATAAATTATTCATGAGTGTTTTTGTTTGAGATTTACGAACAGTTCTAGCAGTGATGGCTTGTTGAAATTATGTTTAAGGATGGAATATAATAATTGCGAAAGGTCCAATTTAATATCTTTTGTGACAAAAAAATCCTCAATAAACACAATCCACCATAAATTCGGGTTTAGCAAGATAGTCATTATCAATTTTCAAGAAAACCCACTTTTATAATCACAGTTAGTCCGATCAATCAGTGTACAAAAACCAAGAATAGATAGTATAAACTTAAAGAACACCAGATAGTTGACACGATAAATCAGGACCATGAAATATAATTATCGACTACTAACTAATGATACAATTACATGAGATGGAAACTCATAGAATATTATAAGACATATATTTTATAATTATAGATAAGAAATGGAAAAGATGTATATAATAATAATATTAATTGCATCACTTATTGGCGATGTTCTGAACTTAAATCAATGAATACATGAAATAAAAAACATGCTGTTTGTATTTAACATTTTAACATGTTTCAACAAGAATAGAATTAGTGTTTGCGGGAAAGAATAGCATAAAAATCAACATATTACTCGTGGTTTACCTTCCGTTCTTAACACACCGTGTACTGGAAAACAAACCAAAAGTGAAACAAATAAAATCGTACTTATTCGTTAAAACATCAGCGTAGCAGAAAGTTGAATGAAAATCCTCCAGATTTTAATCAATATGATATAAAATGGGAAAACTTTCATGCTTAGATAAGAATATTTTAATTAAAAATACAGAATTAGGTACTATAATTAAGTTCAGCAATTTAATTATAATTTCAGTCAAATGAATTAGAACGAGATATGTTAATCTTTGACAGATTGCATCAATCTAAGTATAATAATATTATCACACGGTTGCAAGCGACGAAAAACAAAAATTTTGTTTAATAAAATCGGTATCTATTTACTATAAAATTAGTTTGCTAATAAACTGAAATTAAATTTGATTCAAATAACTGGATTAAAAAAACCGCAACTAAAAGACTAATTATTACCTCAGCCCCACTACCAGTCATCTTGTCGTGAGGAATTGCATAGGTGGTTTCCGTGATCTTTGGGGGTACACCTGCCCCATTAAGGTTGACCAATATAACTCGATAGTTGGTTCCTCCCAAATCCAGCGCCAACGAACGTCCCTTCTCTTTCAGGAGATAGATAAAATGACAACATCAAAAAAGTGTTGTGGAAAAACTTGATCACTGTCTCGAGTTATGATTTTTAAGCATTTTAAGCAAAACAAAGTAAATTTGTGATATTTAAAGATTATAAATATAACTGAAATATACAAAGTACAAATTTTGATCAATAGGAATAAAATTTATTTTTTTAATCAAAATTGTTCTGTTTTGTCAATTGTTTTAAAATTATATAAAATTGTTAAATATTCTATAACATGTTTGGATATAATTGAAAAATATATTTATACAATAAACAATGTAAACAAAATTAATGAAAAAGTAATTAAATTTAGTTTCAAGTATTAAGACAATATATCGAAATGGAATTAGTGATTAAGAAATATGATAGAAATATAAAGTTCGGTTTTAATATAAATATAAAGTTTGCGTAAATATACCTTTATTCAAAGATATATTCATAAAAATTAATAATAAAATAGCAGCGGCAAAGGAAGAAAATATGTGCACCCAAAAATGTTCTACAAGTGAAATACCTTTGTTGATAAACAATATCCTAAAAAACAGTACATTGCAAAAAAATGTATTTCATTGACTGTAATTATTAATTATAATTCTGTTTTAAAAATTCAAAATATCTCAACTCAAGAGGGTAACTATAACAATATTCTTTTAACTGCTGAATTTAAACCAAAAAGGTAGGTCACAATTCTGTGAAATACATAGAACAAATATTTTAGGAGTGACAAATGAAAGAAAAATAAATTAGTTAATACTTTGATGACGAATGTTGGAAGTGACAGACACAAAAAAAAAAAATATTATGTTATCCAAATGCGAGCAAACAGTCAGTTTATATTACTAGAAAATTCTCTAGAGTATTATAGATCAACTTGCATATTTTCTTTCTATTTTAATTGCTTTTACAGATATATCTGAAGAAAAACATTATTCCAACATTCAATTTTAATTTCAAGCTCTTTTAAAAACTTTCGCTGATAGAATTATGATATTTTTTGATTTCATAAAAACAACTATTCAAAATAAGATGCCGAAATGCTATAATACATAAAATATTATTTTGTACTTAAACATTAAGAATACATTGATAAAACTGATTTTAGAATGTAAAGAAAAAATAACAAAAAAATGTACCTCGACCAGTGGGCATCTTTGTAACGTAAGATGGAAACATCTTGACACTCGCCTGTGCATGGGTGCTAGCAGAAAGTCCTTTGCACATGTTCTCTTCAAGCAGATCAGATATCTTTTTATATTGTTCGGTCTTCAATTGGAGAGGCTCTAAAATCTTCAAAACCTTTTAAAAATTATAGAAAACTCAATCAATTGGGTAGCTACAAATTGTTCATATAAAAAGGATTATAAAATTGTAAACACAACAAAATTACCTCATGTGATATGGCTTTTACATTGTTGTCCATTCCGAGAGGAGGTAATAGGCTTTAAAATAAATATGGACAATAAATTATTAAAAAAGAATAATTTGAATTAAAATAGAAAGTAGATAAAAAGCAACAATACCTACACTCAGAGATGTGAATGGTATTTAATTATTATAGTGGAAGCAGATTTAGAGAGGGCAGGGCCCAAGGAATGAAAATGGCCCAAAGGAAAGTGAACATATTCCTATTGTGTGGGTATAGATACCTTAACTTCATTAACAATAAGAAATATGTAAAGAACAAATGTATTTTGTACCCCTAAACCCATATTTTTATTGCAAATTTGTAAAAATCTCTAAAATTATCAAAAGATTTACACCCCTTAAACTAATAGTTAAACACTAAACACTAATACAGACAATATCTGGTCAAATTCAGTTACAATAAGTAATGACAACATTTCAAGACTTAAACAAAACATTAACAATGGACAAATTAATACATCAATAGCTTATAATAACCAAACCATCAGCACACATAACAGTTTATTTAAAAAAATATTGATTAAGAGAATGCTAAGTAATACATTCTAACAATACAATACTTACTATTCGTCCATTGTATTTAATGTAAACTACTCAACAAGATAGTACATAAATTGCACACAAAAATATCTGTAAAAATAAAAATGTTACATCTATAATCATAAATAAAATTATAAAACAGAAAGAAGAACACAAATAAAAAAACTGTTACAACAGTTAATTGACTGTAATAATAAATAAAATTGTTTACGCATTGCTACAAAGTTAATATTGTGAAGAGTAATACTTTGTATAATACTAGATGTTTGTTAATTGTTACCATTTATGTCCATTAAACTGAATGTAATACCATCAATGTGTGATAAATTTAATTATAATTCTGCAAACATGTAATAATACAATAATATTATTTCATTTTAATCTTATATAAAGTTCTTCAACCATTTCATTGAGAGGACCAATCTTAAAAAGTAAACTCTAAAAATAATACTTGATTAATCATTCTACTCCATAATAATTGTGAACATTTATGGACCAGCATATACTAAAATATACTAAGCATATTTTATCATAAACAGAATAAAACGTTTTGATATATTTATAAATTTGAAGAAATGATCATGTATCTACCACTAAAATCAGATACTAAGACCTATTGTTCATGCATGGTTTAGTGTGGTTTATGAGTAGTATGCGGTAGGTATAATATTTGGTTTGACCTCCAGACAATAACTTATAGATATGTCCATATTATCTTTCTACAATTGGGGCTATTTCATATATATTTAAAGGAGTATTGTATATATATATATAAAGAGCTCTAATCTATAACTAAGAAAACATCATGCAAACATGTTTATTGTACATTCACATAATTAGATAGGCCGAAATTTAATCCTAATATTGTTCAGCATATTTTGTAGATTTGCAGAATCATGTAACACAAATAATAAGTCCATAAATGTGTGCTTATTTTGAGTTAACTCTGAGAATTTGATGAATTAATAAAATGCAAGAGATTATAAGAAAAATTATTACGAGTTTTCCAAGAAAGACCCATACAAACACTAAATAAATAATGATTTGTTTAATAAAATTATACAAAATGTATACTAAATGTAAAAAAAACTTTCAGTGATAAATTAAACTGCTAATAAAAACAAAAAATACAACAAAAAATAAAAGAAATGTACTAAATGATCAGATATTTTTGCTATAAATCTTCTTATAAATATGTATATAAAAATGATTTCAACAATATTTGTCATATATATATAATATAAATAATTTATTGTTGATTTGGATAAAAACAAAGAGAAGTCTGCAAAGTGTATGTTGCCCTTATAGCATTTTTTATCTATTTAAGAAACAAATGTAAAACTTGCTGAATGTTTAACATTAATAGATATAAAAATATACACAACTAGCAACTTCACAATATTAAAATAGTTTTTGTCATTTCTTTACTTTCCTCTATCAATATATTACATGTCCCAATAAATAGTGTTTAAATTAGTTGGCTTAACCAGTAGTTTGACAGCATGAATTGCAAATTTGTGAGATCACTTAATTAAAGCTATAGTTAAGCAGCATCCAATATATATATTAATTAATTTAACTTAACTTAAACAAACTAAAGTAATTAAATATATAAGCTTTTTTATAAACAAATTTATTTTTAACATTTATATTAAATTATAAGACAACTATAACCATATTAAATGATGTCTGATTTACTCTTAAATTATACATTTAATTATATATGCAATTGAACAAAATTCACAATTAACACCAACAAACTTTAGGTTTGGAATTATTTGTCCATAAATCTATACATTGAGAATCTTGTTACTTAATGAAATTCACTATGTATTGAGAATTTGATAAATTGAAATAATGAATTTAGAATTGCACTATCCTTGATACTTAAAAAGTCAATTGCATAAAGCGGTATTAGCTGCTACCAGTAGTAGCCTTAATACTGGTATCAGTTACTACCAGGGAGTAAATTCAGTTGCATAAAGCAGTATTAGCTTACTACTAGACTAACTATTACCTGGCGTAAGTTTTGGTAAATCCATGTTATATTTATAGATTAACCAATTAAAATTCATTTAAAATTTGGAAACTCCATTACAATTTTCTTGATTTCTGCGAATTTAATGATGTTACTGTTCTGTCCTACAATATAGAATCAGGATATTTAGTAGAAATATTTTATATTTATAAGTATGTATAGCTATATAAAATGAGAATGCTTTTCAATTGAGAGCAAAATAAGAATATTTCACTTGAAATAGTTTTTGAAAAATTTCTATAAATTTCTATATATGTACAATGTAAATTAAGATATAAGACATTTAATAACACATTATTATATGTATGGCCATTTTTTCCAATGCTAACATGAAAACTAAATCGAAATAATGGAGTTATACCTACCCCTTCGTGGAAGTAGACCATTGGACTAAATATATTGATTTTTCAAATATTTATGCCTAGGTGTAAATATTTTACTCCCGGTAGCAGTTTATGCAATCCGCATGGGACTAAATTTATTGATTTTCCCAGTAGTAAGCTAATACCGCTTTATGCAATCAACTCAAAGAAATTAGTATTCAGATTTACTAAATAAAAATGTTCTATAAAAACATACTACAATATTATCTGGTTATAAGATTGAATGGACTGTAAAAATTTGCTTATTATAACTGATGTTTGTTATATCTGAGGTATGTACATATAATGATATAATGAATTGATAATATATATTGTAAGTACATGCATATATTATAAAATAATAAATAATGATCTAGTTAAATCATAATAAGACAGTACAATGAATTTGAGTACATACATACACATATTTGACAATAACTTGATAAATCATTTGGATTGGTTGAATGGCAGCTGCATAACATATATGACTGCTATATATTATAAGGCATACTTGTTATAAGGAGGAGTCATGGTTGCCACTTTTTTGACTGAGTGAAATTCCCGTTTTTTCCCACTAGTTAGAATAGAATATATATAAACTATTTTTCTTGCATTTAATAATTATTAAACATATATTTTCAATAAAA
>JAUZNC010037213.1:0-59340 GCA_034780395.1 Vannuccia rotundouncinata | reverse complement strand
CAAGAAGTCCCGACCTAACATCTTGCGACAACGCCCTATGGGGCATAGTTAAACGACGAGTACGTCAGCAACAACCATAGTCAGTTGACGATATGAAAAGGGCTGTCAACTTGGTATTTGATGAAATCGACAATGAGCTTCTTCAAAAAATCCACAAATGATCCTTTCGACGATTACAGTTGTGCATTGATGTTGGAGGTGTTCAGGTCGATCCTTATGACAGCTAATAATTCATTATTTATCCAGTTTTCGTTTGAATTTTTTTAAATATTCGATTTATCGAGTAAAATAATTGATTGTTTATCGATAAAATAAATAGTTGGTTATAATTAGACTTATTTGTTATTATTTAGATCGACTGTGACTTCTGGGCCACCCTGTAGTTAATTATCAAAATGCAATGAACATTAAACAGAGAATGAGCCAGTAAACAGCGAATACTAATACATGAAACAATTAAGAGTTCTTCTTCACGGAGGCACATCGGAATATAGGTCATCGTGGGATTAAACCAATGGGAAATTTTTTATTGTGTTATCTCTGCGGTAAACAAAGTTAGACTTCAGTCTTCTATAAATACGAATTCGACGTTCGTGGAGAGTCATATGATCGGTTATTGTGGTGTTTCACGAAATCGCTTTTGGATCTCTGGTTCACCTCATTTATCAGCCCTTTTGAGACAAGATCCTTCCATTTCATCAGTATTGAGAAAAGATGTTAAGAGAAAAATTCTTTCATCATTCTGCTTTCAAAAACAACATTCTGAATAAGTCCTAGTAGTGGACTAATGGCCAACTAGATTGTGAGGTTTCTTCCTTGTAGACCTTCAAGTCTACTACGCGAAAAGCTCTTTACCTCCGTTATAGAGCTCGACGATTTGAACGCGATGTTCATTATTTGACAACAAGTTAATTCACAACAATCTCAGGTTTAATTGAGACCATTGGACATTAGCCACTCTATAATCCCTATAATACGCTCAACTTTTCTCTCGAGTGTATTCCATTGGATTGGAACGAAAGAACATCTTTAATGATCTTAAATACTCCATCCTAATGATTAAAAATTGAACAGACCAATTTGAATTTACTTTGACTAAATTCCAATGAGCCAGACAGCTCGACTAATATGAACTTTCTCCACAACAATGGTCAATTATAAATTGGTTTGTCGATGACTAATTTGATATTGCTTTTAACAATAGCATCCGTGTAATATTTTTTACGCTGACTAATTTGAACTTACTTATGAAAAATTTGAAGTTTAACCTTTTACCGACGGTATGTTAAATTTCAGATTTACTTGAAATTTTTTTGAAAATTTCTTTCGTTTACAATTTGTAAATCAACTAAAAGTTTTCATATCAATTAAATTATATTTTTCGCATAAAAAAAATATTAAATAATATAAAAATATTTATTTATTATTTATATATTTGTAATAATTTTTGAACAGTTAATAAAAAAGATATTATGCCCATATTAAACACTAAGTATAAAAGTGTTTGAGTTATTATTTTTGAATAAAATTGGGATCACAATAGTCACAAATTAGACCGATGAAAATTAATAAATAGATCAACAGACATCCTTTTTTGGGCACACCATTTATAAAAAAAAATGATTCAATTAGTACCTGTAAAAATATTTAAATAAGCGGTTATCCTATTTAAACGAAATAATTGATAATTAGAATTAATAATTATTTGGATAATTTTTTTTATTTTTAAGAATACACCAACTTTTACATTAAATTGCTGAACATATCACTTTATTATTAACTGAGTTATAACTGTTTAATTTTGGTAAACTTATTTTACTATCTTCGTCTTCGCATATTTTATTTTAAAATGTACTGTAATTGCTTTTTGAGGTCATTTGTTCATTGCATTTCGAAAGGTATTTTAAAATTGATTTTGTAATCAACAAGAACTTATTTATTTGAAAATTATAAGTATCCAATTTCATTGGATTCTATGTTCGTAATTTATATGTATATATTATTTATTAAATATATATTTACTTCATAAAATTGAGATTTCCACAATTATAAATTTTAAAACGTGTATATTTAATTATTTTATCTGACTCATTGAACATTTCACAAAAAATATTTACATATATTAACATATAAAGAAATCTTTTGACTATGATTTTCTGCGTCCAAATTTAAAAGTTCAATTAAACATGTTAAATTAAAGTATAATAAATAGAAATGTTGTCATATAACATGAAAATGTTCTTCACAGATTAAGTTTACTGCGTAAGTTTTTTCATTATTGAATTATGCAAATTAAAGTGACCAAAATAAGTGACACTAATATTAATATATTTGTTATATTGTTTATTATAATTTACGATTACTCATGTTTAACAAAAGCTATACTTTAGAGTTTATAATATAATATTACAAGTTTTTTTTATGTAATTTAGAATATATTTTATTTGTTAAATGTATTTATATTTTCATTAAATTATATATTTCATTCAATTACAAAGAACAAATTTTTTCAATTATTGTCTATTATATTGCTGAACGGATACTTTGAAATAATTACACATTTAATTATTTATAACGAAGTTGAAACTTCTTTTCACTATCTAAATACTTCTTCGTCTATTTAATCGATTTCTTTTTCAATTTAATCCATCATATATTTACAATACGAAGGCAAATTCGCTTCTAATTAACTTATCCAGAAGTTAAATTAAATTAATTATTTTTTCAGGAATTCATTTCAACTTAGTTATATTTTTATTTATAAAAATTGTTTAATTATTTAAACAAAACTTATCCGATACATAATTTTTTAAATAAAAATATTATTTTAGTTAAATTGAAAAATATAATTCAAGATTTTTTAAACTTTAATTATATTTTTCCATAAACTTTTATTTAGATAAACCTTATTTCATAAAAAAATTATAATTAAAGAAACTCGAGGAATACTCACATTTATCGCTGCAAGTTTAATTGAAATCTTCTTCACTGATTATAAGGATGTTAAAATCATATTGATCTCATAATAAGCTAATGATTTCCTCTAGAGTTAATACACTTAATTAATTAAGCCATTCTTATTTAATGGAAACTTACTTTTAAATTATTTCTTGAAAAGGATTGTCAATTAAAATATTTTGTTTGATATACTTTATTATGTGTTGTAGTATAGTCTTAAATTGTAGAATAATGTTGCAATATTTGTATTTAAATGAATAATTTATTTATCTATTAAGGAATTCATTATTTCCATAAATTGTGCACTCTGTAGAGTAGAATTTGTTTTGGAAAAATGTGAGTTGATTCGTTAACCCAAAAAAATAGATTTTGTAAAGGGATAAAAATGTTATCATTATTTTAGATTTTTATTTAAATTATTCGAAATAAATAAAGTATTTATTAAATATAAAATAGTTACTTGTTATTAATTTTGTGCATAATTAAATAAGACGAAAAGGTTTTCAAAATGTAAAATATTTCTTAAGACATCCTACTTTAAATGTTGCTATAAGCATAAATAAAACAAAAAACAAATTTGCATTATTCAAGAATGTTCAATAAGACCTATAGGTCAGTGTGTGGCTTGCCTTCTGAACAACCACTATTATTACTTATCTACTGACCGTACACAGGAGGTGACATTATAGCTTTATAAAGCTATGAAAATATAATAAGGTGTTTATAACATAATTACTTCATCAAATTTATGTCACATTCATTTATAAAATGTGTCGTTGGTAAATTATGTAAAGACAATTTAAATGAACACTAAATGGGTTTAAATACAAAAATAGAAAAATCAAAAAATCTGCGTTTAACAGAGTATAATATTGATTATAAAGTTTCGCATTAATTAAAAACATATTCAATGCAAAAACATCTAAATTCTTCTTTCCTTATCGATTCAATTAATTTTACTTTTTGAAAGATTTATAAAGTTTTACCAAAGTAGTAAGAATAAATTGAACGCGCATACTTGGAGATTTATAATCGCTTTTCTTTCCGATCAGCCATTATAAATTCAAAATGGCTCAAGCCTGATTTATACAATTTGAGATTTTCATTCATGACATTTGTAAACTCCTCTGGGTGTTATATTCGTTTAGTTTCGTTCTACTCCAAAGAGAATCGCTAAACTTGATCATATAGCAACTGCGTATAAGGAGCATGAAATATATTGATTTGGCTATTTTGTTATGATTCGTACCATTTTTCTTTTTTCGAGTAAGCTTTATATGTCAAACTTTCTGTAAAAGTGTTGTTCTGCCATTAATTGTATCTATAATCACAACAAACATATAAAGTGCATATTTTTATAAGTGAAAAGTATAGGAACAGTTTAAGGAAAGTCATTTAATGGTGAGTTGATTTAGGCTAAGATAAGAATGCGAACACCAAACATACATCAAATCTGGAATACTGTTCAAAAAAGCAAATCAATGTACTTTTTTCCATTCTTATAACTGAAGTTTTATTAATTATCAACCGATCGTTTGGTAAGAAATCACATTCTACGATACAATTTTTAGTCAAAATATTCAGCAAATAGAAAGAACGAAATATTAGAATGATTTTATGATTTCAAGAAAAAGCAAAAGGAAACTGTGTATATATAGGCAGAAGTGCTAGAGAACTAATTAATCGATTTATGAGGATCCCCAATGAGTTATGCCAAACCTGAAAAGGGGATACATTTTGACGGGAGAAGGAGGCTTGGAGTTGGCGGTTAGAAAAGTATAGCAAAGACTTCTGGATGGGTAGAAACTACTAAAAACGTGTTTGATGAGAGAGCTTGGCAGTGAGAGGGGAAGAAAAGAGAATTGGGAAAAGCAATAAAGAAACGATGAGAAAGAAGCATGAAGGAAAAGAATAGAAGATGGAAAACCAAAATCGTTAACGAAGACTTTGAGCCGGCATTTTACTGTATGAAGAATCATTCTAGAAGTGAGGCTAGTAGCTATTGATTGTAGATCGTCTAAATTAGAGTTAGCCGAATGCAATGTATAGAGGGGAAGCATCGCCATTGGATTTATAGTCAAGGAGCCCTCTCGCTGACTGCTGCTGTTCCACCTCCTCGTATTCCTCCGACTCTGTCCCCGTCTCTCCCATTCCATCCTCTTTTCTTGTTCTGTCTAAACTGAGTCCACAATCCTCTCTCAGTATTCTCTCTCGATGACACAAATCACTATTGCTTGTCCTTGCATCTAACTCTAGTATCCAATAGAGTAAGTAACTCCAGAATAAACCTCAAGTTTGTAGTATAGCAGCAGTGGAATTTTACCTTTTTTTGCGGCGAGTTACCAGTTGAGTGTTCGGTAAGTTGACAAACGTAGTTTTTCCTAATTACATTTTGTACACAATCCATGAATGATTTTAGAAGGGACATAATACCTCATAACATCTTTTTGGGATGTTTTTGGCATCAAGTACTGCAAGGTTTGACAATAGAACGTAGGAACACATTAGACATTAGTAGCAAATTTATTGGACAAAATTAAGTTCACTTCTTATAGCAACTTTGTGAACTATAGCTTTCTACTTACTGTAAGGTGATACCAAATCAACTAGATTATAGACTATAATATCAAAAAATTTGAAAATATCAAATATCCAATTTAAGTTAAGTTAAATTAAATTAATATTATCTCAATGCTTATAAATAATTACTAAATAACTAATGTTAATAACTAATATAGATCAAAGAATAGATTAGAAAATGCAATTATTTTTCATTTAATAAAGTTTACAAAAATAGAATTCAAGCAACCTTTTTTCTTAAATTCTAAAAATTCAAATGCAATATTTCTTTACTATGTTGATTGAAAAATTTGTAATACTATTTTACTCCTTGAAAATAACGATATATCCAAATAATTTAACATTTATCCTGAATGTCACGTTTTATATTTTGTTTGATACGTTTTCATCATTGTCTACAATCGATAAAACTCCATTACAAAGCTCCATGAATTTCTTCACTAAGTGAAATAAATCGCAGTAAATAGGTTGCTATGGAGATTTTCTATCTAGTATTAATATATTAAATGTCTTTTAACCTTTTAACTCATTTTCACTCTCCATAAATGAAATATAGTATGGAAGGTTAATTTACATTTTTTCTTAATTATTTTGATTTAATTGTATGTAATCTGTAATTTAATTAATACGACTCAAAAGAATAATTTTTTTAATTGTTACTTATTCAATTTATTCTTTTCTCTAACATCAGGTGCTAAACAAGAATTCATAGATCCAAGATTCCCCTTCAAATCCCACTTTGAGAAAAAACCACTCGTAGGAAACGCAAAGAAAGGTCTTTTCAACGTTTTTAAAAGTGACAAGAAGAAAAAATCAAGATACAAGGAAAAGGAAGAACAACAAATAGAAAAAATCATAAACACTGTCGATTCTGACGAGGATCCAATTGATGAAAACTCCGATGAGTGGAAGAAGTTCAAGGAGATCCAAGACCGCATAACAAGCAGCCTACAGAGCTCTCAAAATAGAATCCAAAATCTCAACTTAAAGCAGGCAGAGACCGAAAATCCTGCTGCCAACAAAAAGGACGAAGGTGGGAATTGGGCTACATTTGAAGCGGAAGAGAATGCTATAGACGACATGACATCGACAGCTGCTGAACAACCAGTGGAAGACCTTCTTGGCATTGGAAGTCAATCCACAGACGCCTTCAACGATGGACAGAATGAGGACGAAGTCAAAGAAGGTGACACTCAACAGAAGCTAGGTTTTGACGACATTGCAGATACCACCGGGTTTAGTGATGAAATCATATTAGAGCCTACCACTGAGACTAAGATATCGGAACCTGTTGCAGAAATGGAAAATGATGATGACTTCGATTTTAGTGAACTGGAAATGAACCGAAGCTCTTCCAAACCAGAAATAGCGGCCAATATCCAGTTTAGTAGCAGCGAGCCGGTGGAAACTGAAGCCGAATTTCAGACAGATTTTGTTTTTGAAACTAAAACAGAAGATGTTAACACTTCGTCTACCTCTCAGGTGGAGGCACCAGCACAAATAGTGCAGGAAACCTATAATTTAGATGATGACTTTGGATTTGGTAGTTCAATTGCTCCTTCGAAACCAGAAAACACTAAATATGAGTTTGATGTGTTTGATGAGCATTTGGCTACAAGAAATAGCACTGTAACGTCTAACTCGGAAAATCCAGTCAACAAAACGACAAATTCTAGTGCCAAATTTGAATTCGGGTTTGGTGATGACGAATCGCTATTTAAGGACGGGGACGCTTTCCTGAAACAAGAAAAGGATACTGATGCTACACAAGAAACTGATGCAGCTTTTGGTGGAAATGACAATATAAGCGATGCCTTTGACGATATGGCACCTTCCTCTTCTACTAACCCATTTGGTTCTGATGCATTCACTACCAGCCTAGCGAAAACGGCAATCATTATGGAAACTAAGAAGACAGCGTCTGCCAGCATCACAATAAATCCTAGACCAAGACCAAAACCCCAGCGTCAAGAGACTCTGTCAGGTAACAATCCGTTTCGTCGACCGTCACAACAGGAAGCCGACATGGCCAATGATATTAGCAAAGTTGAAGCACCAAAACCAGAGCCGGAAGCTGCTCCTGCTCCTGTAGTGGTAGAAGCACCGGAGAAAAAGAAAGGTTTTGATCCCTATAAAACCATCTATCCTGAAAGTGACAAAGACTCATCATCCGAAGACGAAGTTGACTTCAAAATCAAGATCAAGTCCAAAACAAGTATTTTGGATAAACCAACGGAAAGTGGGCCAGTTCCACTAATACCAGCTCCTCCAGTAGTTGATGTACCACGCTCAAATCCCTTCGTCAACTATATCACAGAACCCACGTTCAGAAATCAAATGGAGGACGATATAATGCCAGTGTTTAATAATGAGCCAGAAGCCTGGGGAGAACAAGCCAAAGCTGTTGACTTAGATTCGGCCTTTGCAGTAAATTGGGCGAACCCACCACCAGAGTCAGGAATGCGACGATCACCGTCCCCTGAAATGGAGAAGTTTGAAGAGTTTTGTCATAGTCCCGAAGTGTTAGAATGGAAGTTTATGATGCGTGGTCCGGAGAAGAAGAAGACAAAGATGTCCCAAATGAGTAAGTACACGAGTAATCGTTGGTGGAAGGAAGTAATAGTTCGAATGTTTACCGATAAGGAACGTCCGGTACTCAAAGTGTATGATCTTGCCGACACGAAGGAAGCCATTAGAGTTGTTAAATTAGAACCTGTAATGCAGCTTTCTCGTGATAAACTTCAGTACTATGACAAATACGGTAAACTGCACATTTTGAAGGTAAATCATATCGTTTACAAGGAGATGATTGGAATGCGTACAGAGAAGTTTTCACTGAAAAATCTTACATCACTCGTCTCTCACAAGCCGAAGCAAAATGTGGCTTTGGATCATCTGCCCATTAGGACAGAGGTGCTTAAATTTGGATCCTTTGATCAGAAATATTTGCGAGGTTTCATGTATGCTGTGGAGGACGCCATGATGAAGATCAAGTCATATAGGGATACGTCACTACAATATACAAAGGAGGAGGTCTGTTGCTATGTACAAGACGAATATGAAGCCAAATTGGACAAAACATGTATTATACTTCATCAAATTGCAAGGACAAGGATATTCTTCAATGCATTTGTGACTGGTGAGTGTTTTTTTAATTTTGCTTCTTTCGTATACATATATTTTTAAATTTACGAAAATTACCTAAATTGAAATTTATTTGTGTTTCCTCGATTTAACATTTTAACAATAATTGTAATTTATTTTACTAAAAATTGTAAATTATACCGCTTATAAATTTTTAATTTTACAATTCCAAACATAACTTTTTTAATTAAAACGTATTATTTAACTTTTACCAACGGTATTATTAAACTAAAATTGTCAATAGGAATTTTATGACATTCCAACTTTAATATATCTGTTGCATTTTTGTAGTATACTACTTTCATAGTAATATGACATATATACTTTAAACAGAAGTTTCACAAATTAATTTTTATAAGTGTTTACAGTGTTCGTTATTTTAATATTTTTTATTATTTATCAAAATATTGTTCAATACATTAATATAATTTTTAATATTTTATTTTATTAACGATATACTTTTAAAAATATACAATAATAGAATTTTTAAATAAATTATATTATTTTTTATTTTTTCACATTTTTATTATTTAAAGTTTTTTTTATTATTTAACGATTTTTAAAATTCTTTGTATTAATAATGTTTAATTTTACTATTTGCTAATGTTTAAAATTACACAATTTAAGGTATTTATCAACAGTTTTATGGGATATAAATTCATTTAAATTGTTTTATTTTAGTTACTAAAAGTGAGATTTCATGTTTTAATTTTTTTAATGGTTTGTATCCATACTCATCTATCGCTTGTGCTATTTTCTTTGGTGAATGGTATTATATAATTAATGTATACTATTCTAATATAGGAGCATGTTGTTTCCATAATATATATAATCTAACATTCATATTATCTTTTTAAATTTGCATGTTGATTCTAAAATATATTCATCAGAAATTTAAAGTTGATAAATATATTACGTATAAGATAATCTATGAAATCTAGGGATTTAAGTAATATAACTCCCTAGATTTCATATATTACCTCATTTAACCTCTAGTCTTTTTTCCGGGAGTTATTAAAATAACTCCCGCATATTTATAAAATGCATAGATTTTACCATTTATTATGGTTTATTTTTTCGGGAGTTATTTGAAGTGATCAATATTAAATTCAATTTTCAAAATAATCTCAAATTTTATAATTATTCTGAAAGGTTTAGAATAACTCATATAATATTATTTTCTTTAAAAAAAACTCCCTCAAAAAGCAACAAAGTAATGGTTAATTAAAATTAATGCTCAATAATTGCTGTTTTTAATGGATGCTTCATTTATACAAATCTTGTTTGTATTTGCTTTTTTTATTGTATCATTGCATTTGAATATAAAATTGAAACAATATGAATTATACGTATTTCGTGTTGAAATTAAGTTTATTCTTTGGACTTTTATATAGAGATAACTTAGTTCATTAACTGAACTGCCCATTTCCAATAGGAATTTAAATAAATAAATAGACACATTGAAATTAAATGTACAGTTTTGAAACTGGTTTCCCTTGAAGGAATGGAATATTTCTGGAAAAAGACTGTTTTTAAGTTTTAGAAAAGGAATTGCTTTTTCTTGTTGAATCGATCAATCGATCAGTTTTCCATTCATTATGCCATCAAACAACATTTAAATTACCCAATCAATCATTTTTCATATTATATATGTATAGGTTAAAAATCCAGCTCTTTTTATACGGTTACCATTAGCCTCTGTGGTAACATATTTGGCTCTTCAGTTAATAAATAATCTAAGAAACAATTGTCTAGATCAACGTAGTCAAACGACATGTCGTAATGCAAAATTGAAATTGATTAATCAATTTTAAAAATAACTAAAAAAATATCCGGCGGAGAATAAATGGTAATGAATATTTTTACGTTTGATAAATTACTGTTCTCCATGTCGGATAAATTGTTCAGAAACATTTTCATTGTTTGACATTATTTTATGTCACATTACTTTATTTTTTATTTAATTATAAAAAATTCTTACATTAAAATAATCACTATAAACTTTTATAGGACAAACATACTGCGTACTTGGCATTAACGACAAATGGCGGTTTGGGCAAGAAGTCGTTCGTCGTCAGGATATCATCCCGATTATGCATGACGATTGGATCAATATGTACGAACCAGAATTTCACTCCTGTATCAATATGGAGGAGTATGAAAAAGATCACATGATCAAGTTTCACCCATTGGATGGTTGCCGCTTTGAGTTGATGCGTTTCCGAACCCCGCTTCGGTCGAACCGAGAACTGCCTCTCACTGTCAATTTTAAGACAAAAATTGATGGTCCTCGGGTGTACATGAGATGCGACCTCATGATTCCAGGCTTCTTCAGCTCTAGTAAGAACCATGGTTCGGTTTACTGCGATGAAATAGAAATAAGGCTGCCGATACCTGAGGAATGGATCTATCACTTTCGTGTGGAGAAGCACATGAAATACGGCTCGGTTCATTCAGCACTACGAAAGCCCGGTAAGATCAAGGGACTAGAAAGGATCACACAGATGGCTGCAAGCTTTTTACCTCCAAGTATTCTGGAGGTGGACGTCGGACTGGCAAAATACGAACATCTCTACAAGTCCATTGTCTGGAGAATTCCAAGACTTCCGGAAAAACACGAAGGTTGGTTTGGGATGATGTATTTTCCGCTTATTTTGCAGTATAATCCAATTTTTTAATAATTTAACTAAAATATTATAATTATTGATAATAGCTTTCTACGATCCAATTGTTTAATAACAATAAATAGATCTCTTTTTTATTTAGAATTAAAATTAGAACTCAAAATGCACTCCATTCTATGTACGATTTTCAGGCATTTTATTTGTCAAATTGTTTTCAATATTTTTATATTTTGCTTTAATTCATTATTCAGATTTATTTATTTACATCGGTGCAAATTAGACAAAAATAAAGAAATTCATAAATATTTATTTGTAGAACAAATAAAAAGATCTGACTACTCTTTTTTAAATCTTTTTTCTCCAATTGCCAAAAGATATCCATCAAAGTATTGTCAAGATGTATCTCTCAAGCGCTTCTTGTGAATAAAAAGTGGCATATTCACATTATAACTACAGATCAAATTGAAGTTGTCTGCCTAACACGCCACACCAAATAAGAATTTGTAATGCATTAATTTTATATTGCAGATCTAGTTAAAGTATAAAGATATATATACTTTAATAAAAAATATAAATATGTCAATGATATCAATGCATTCTATTCTATAAACATATCTATGATTCTACCAGTTAAAATAAAAAATGAAAAATCAATGTTTTGAGAATTAGATATTTTAAAATAAATTTACCTATTTTTAGTGATGTTTTTGCTGTCTTATTATAGCTGGATAGTGGCTCATATTGAAAATGCTGAAATATGTATGATCAAAACATTTCGTTTTAGGTGCATACAAGCCGCATCTCCTGACTTGCAAACTTCTGCTTGGACAGCATGATCCTATGCCAGCTGCCGAGACCTTGGAGTCACACTTTTACGTGGAATACAAGATGCCTGGAAGTACAGTGTCTGGAGCAACAGTCCGTTCAATCAGTGTTGAACACGACACTTCCACACCGGAGAGGTTTGTCAAGTACTGCGCCAAACACGTCTATAGTGTCGAAATCAACTACGAATTTGGAAAGACGAAAGAGCCGGCATTGAAGAGCATTCTTGACGATCCGCCTCCGGGCGGAATTGATAAGGACAGCTCAGAAGACAGTTCTGATGACGATGACGACGACGACGAAATGGATGCAGCTCGGGCGGCTAGTGATGTTGAGGTGACCGGGGTCGGAGTTGCTATGGGAAATTTAATCGATACAGGGGATCTCCTTGGATTAGGAGGGGATTTCGCCTCTCTGTCATCATCAGCACCACCGATCAATGCACCGATATCAAGTGCAGACCTTCTCATGCAACAACTGGGATCCTTCGGCGGTGCGGATATTCAAATGGCTGATGGAGATGACAAATGAAAAAAACTTTTTTTCGTATTTAATTAATGAAATGGTTAATAGTCTACAAAGATGTATACGTTGTGTGTGTGTGTTTTTATTATATATATTCAATGTTGGTTGGCATATATATATTGCAAATAATATACTCGCCTCATTAAATTATCTTCGTATAATTTTTTAAGTTTTGAAAACCAGATCAAATGACCTTGACATACTTTTTACACTAATCATGACAAGTACCATCACAAGAAATGAATGCGACCACAAACATGTACAGAATAATACATTTCGTTAGCCGTAGAACGAATTATTTACTTTTTTATGTTTTTAATTTTTTTTCTTATGTCAGTAGCAACAAAGAAAGCAAGGATTCTTTTTTAAAATATGAATTAAAAATCGAAGTTATCTAAAACATTTATCTCCAAACAAAAATTAATTCTGCATTCTTGTTTTCTATCAATATATATATATCTCACTGTAGTGCCTAGTTAGCATAATAGATTGATA
The DNA here is from genome assembly GCA_034780395.1 of Vannuccia rotundouncinata. Lineage (NCBI taxonomy): Eukaryota > Metazoa > Platyhelminthes > Proseriata > Coelogynoporidae > Vannuccia > Vannuccia rotundouncinata. The sequence goes on along the minus strand of JAUZNC010037213.1, from coordinate 46,189 downwards.
ATTAAAATGTATAACCGTCACATGTTTTTTATTTTTAAGTTCTAAAATCGTATTTTTTTCATCCTATAGACACAGTGTTTCAAATCAAGTATCTTTCCCAAAATATTTGATTTTAATTATATAATTATAATTTAGAAAACTATGCTATGAATAAAAATTATGTGAAAACAAAATTTATGAAGTGTCAAGTCGTTGACTGTGGGTACTAATCTAGGACTATTCTTGACTATTGTATTTCTGTAATGTGATATCTCATTATAATATTTAATGTTGTATTTAAAACCTTTTTAGTTTTAATCCTAATTACTACAAATATCTCACAATGCTTTAAAGTGAACTTCAATAAACATTTATAATTTATATAACAAAATTAATTTTCACGCCAAAAAATACATTTACGTTACTTTTTAACTTATTTCATAATACTACTTGTCAGTAGTTTTAATTATAGAGTATTAGTTTATATTGTAATAAACCATTGATATTTTATGAAAAAATATTTGCTGTCGATTCTGCTGTGCAATGCCATAATTAAGTGTATAGCATTCCTAAATATTACTAAACTGTGTCTAAAAGTAATTATTATTATCATCAGCATGTATACTCCCTTGCTTCTGCTTTGCTTATAAAAGTTGCTGTATCTCTACAAACTTACGTACCTAGTGATTGAGACTGTTTAGAATGCATAATATGTAAATTGAAAACCCCTTTATACACAATTATATGCCATTACTTTATTTTATATAGGTAGGTGTTTGTATAATCTGCAATGAAGTTTTATTTCAATTTTGTACAATAAAAATTACATAATATTCAATCGTTATTATACTTTATATGAATTATTAATATTTAGCAAGGTATTCAAATTAAAATGATTTTCTAAAAAATGTTATCCAATGTTATCCACAATCCGTTATTTTTTACACTTAAAACGAACAAATTTAAAACGCAAGAAACAAACATTCACATTTATTGTTTTTTATAACTTTCGTCATCTCCTTTACCTAAAATTGTGGTATATTTCCCAGACTCTCTCAACCACCCCAACCCCAACATATAATCTTCATGTCTCTTTTTATCGACCTTTGACTAACAACCTATTTAATTGGACACAAAGCTGCTCTGTGATAGCCTGTATGAAAAGTTTCCCTTTTATTTAACTGCATGCTATTATGACCTTGAGATTGCTCATCCATGCTGTAATCCTGTAGATTTAATCTCAGAATATATTCAATTATTTAGTATCACATCATTTTGACATGCAACACGTAAATTGAGTGTGTGAAGTCATTGTACGTGTATCCTTTACTTGTTTCAACTTTGTTTTCTGCAATAAATTATAGTTCTCTTCTCTTGCGATTGCCATCAAGCATTGCACCAGTAACGAGAGTCTATACCAATTCTCCATTTCCAATTGTATAGAGGATCATATTATAATCTTTTAGTTTAGAAATTTACAGTTATTCTATTGTACCAGTGTATTTTATAATAAATGCATATATGTAGTGGCTTTTGTCTGTTTTTTTTAATGGTGGTACTTTTGATATCGTAATAATATTTATCTATAGAGTTTACCTTATTTAAATTTTTTAATAATAAAAACTAGAAAAAGTCAAAATTGTGAAATCTTGTTCGGACCATAATTTTGCTAATAGAGCAGCGTAAAGTAGACCAAATCGGTCAATATATCTTTTTAATTGTTAGACATATTATGAGCCATTATTGACGCTAACAATATATATATGTTATAACAATATAGGTATGTTTTTTTGTATATTTAAAGGTAATTGTTTGCTATAGATTTGTCCGTTTTTATATCACGTTGTCTTACGTATAAAGCATAGTCTACGATATCAATGGTGTCCCCTGATTATTAGGGATTTAGAAAAGATATTTAAATATATATATATATATTTCACTATATGCAGTAAATAGAAGTTTATACATGGCTTCAATATTTTTATGAGAATTCTCTATATTTTCAAGAAGCTACTATATAGAGGAAGTAACTCTATTTTTTATTTTAGAAATAGATTATGGAAATATCTGAATCGTTGAACTTTGGATGTATATTGAAATATCTTATTATCCATTTAAGCTTTTGTCACAATCTTCATAAATTTCATAAATATATATTCAAATAAAAAATTTTAAAGATATATATATTCTTATATTCATAGATAAACTTCTAATTTTATAACATAGTAAATTATAAAATTTTCCACGCAACTCGTGCAAAGATATTCTTCTTCATTGATTCTTCTCAATTATCAAACTATGCCCGCGATCTCCGTGCTCGAGCATAGACTTGTTAATTTCGAAAAACGCAATATAGATGTATACTTTGCACCATAGTTACGTAGATAATTATTTCATATATTTTCAAGTTATTAAACATTATGTTTTGGAATAAATAAATCAAAACAATTTCCATAGAAATATATCACGCCCTATATATAAAATCAAATTTAAAGGCGGATTTTTAGAAATCGCAATCTAATATTACATTATTGCAAAACGTTCAATATTTTACAAGATAATAAAATGTGATATTTCGTCGTTTTAAACAATGCATTTGATGATACAGGCAAAATATATGAAATCTCTTTTCTTACATATATTTACCATAGACATTACACTATATAACTACAACTAGATCTGCAATCTAAAATTAAATGCTTAGCCGGCGTTTAGTCAAAAAAACGGTAAAAAACTTTAAATTGATCAATTAAATTGAAATAATATGCCTATAAGTTCAAATCAACTAATCAAATTGAAATGTTTTGCCTAACACGATGGATGGGAATTTTAAAAGCATTAATTTTAGATATATAATGTCTATGATATTTACCGAATATATATATTTTCTTATTATATATTTACTTTCTAAACTGAGTATCATATCCATAGAACATTTCTATATCTATGATTATATATCAAAGTTATTAAAATAATTATTATTTAATTATTTAAAAGTAAATCATAATATAAAATTTTTGAGACTTTTGAAGGCTATTCATAATTATAAAATGAAAATAAAGGTGACAATTAACCCCAAAATAATTTTCGACAATTTCGTCAGATTCACAAATAAATAGCAATACATAAAATTTTACAGGTAACAATTACTATTTCGAATTTAAAAATTATTTTTTGGTTGTTCCATTTCTTGGTTTTTATCATCTACATAATTATATCTCCATTTTAAAAAGTGTATTAAAGTCTGTGTTGAAACTTTTAATAAATTAAGCATACTTAAGCGTATTATAAAATTATGAAAATTTACTTTATAAAGTAAATTTTATAAAAATTTTAAATTATAAAATTCATACTGTAAAATTCATACATATAAAATCCTTATAATATGTTATGCCTGATAATTTTCATTAAAATTGAATTTGTATCGGCTTTTAAAGTTGATGATTATTGACATTTTAAACGATTTTTAATGGCAGTGAGTGAAAATTTCAATTACAGGCTATGAAATGTAAAACTATTCATTTGATGGATCCAGATATTACCAATTTTCTGGCACTTGTGAACGTTTATTTTTCGTTGCGAAAAGTTCTTACACTTACTTCTATTCAGCTTGCTTTTCACCACTCGTGATTTTTTATCACTCGCTCTACGAGCTCGTGATTAAAGAAAATAACTCGTGGCGAAAAGCAGTCGCTGAATAGTCGTGACGTAATGAATTATTAAATAGTTTTCATAGAAAAATACATTGTAAGCATAGATCTATAGTAACTTTCGTTATATGATTCAATTAATACTGTCCGAAAGATTAGAGAAGTGCGATTCATCAAACAACACAAGCCCTCGATCAATCATGATAATGTCAACTATTTCATTTAATAAACCTTGATATCTTTTTACATAAAATATATATTTTCAAAATATTAATATTTAAATTAATTATTATCATAGAACAAGTTAATCTAGATCTATGACTACAATGTAATTTTTATGAAAATTGTTGTAAAGTATTTTTTTAATTCAAAACAGTAATTGTAATATTACTATGTATTTATGAATACGACGAAATTGTTGAAAATTTAATTTAATTATTTTGTAGTTAATTGTAACCTTTATTTTACTTTTATAATTAATCCATATTACTTCTATCTATAAAATCAATAAAGGTAGCATACTCTAATCTTTTTTTACACGAAAATAATAGTAAAGTAAGAATTATTATTATAATTTATTAATATTTCTACATAGCATGAAAATGACAAAAATATCTAATTGCAATATCTAATAGATAGACTGATAATAATTATGCAAAAAAATAGACACAATACAAAAACAAGCCGATCAATTGTTACCAATAAAGCAAAGTATTAAAATAGCTAAATGTACATGAATTCAAAATTTCCCTGGAGTAGACACTACAGCAGACAGACAATATCTTGAGCATGGCATAACATCAGTAGTATATAATATATAGTTGTAATATGTACACACGAAATACCACAAGGAGCGGATAGAAAAAGGTTTCATCAATTGTATTTTTTCAGTAACATAAATAATAAATAAATTTGTCATGATCGCCTACTGAAATAAATGGAGGAAGAAGGGCTAGTTAAAAAAATAGCAACCTTACATAGTGAACAAAATATTAAAGATGTATGGATAAGCTTGAAACACGATTAAGCCAATATCAAGAGGTAAAATTGTATCGTATACCCTAAGTTTTGAGAAATCTTCGAAGCTTAGTTTTTGACTGATTGTAATAATTTGTAAATACATGCTCCATAATTTGATTGTTAACTTGCATAACTTATACAAAAGCTATAATCCAAAGAAATAAACTGACAAAAAAGATATATATCTGATTGTACATTGTGAAAATATGTCAAATTTGTACATATTAAACTTACAACAACTTTGAATTGTATGATAACCAATCAATATTATGATATATTTCAAATTTAAAAGAAAATAATTTGTCTGTACAAAGAAGACTATGTATAATGTTTAATACTTCGTCGAAATGACAAGTTTAGAAGTGTCTACAAACAAAAGCGTCAATTTACTCACAGATCAATTACTTGTCTGGGCGACACTATATAAGCACTATTGTTGAAAATATGGACCTATATAAACCGATATGGACTACTTATAATCACAATCGTCGGGTTGATCATAAACCAGATTGTCATTGACCTCTTCGAGTGGAATTTCCACACCTTCTTCGATAATCACTTGTTCCTCTTCGGCAATGGGAATGTCACTATCTTCATATTTGGTGACAAGAGACTCCACTGACTGGATCATGGGCTGATCTCTACTGCCAGGAACCCCGCTAGCATAGTACGGACTCTGCACCTACACGTGGATTAGAGGAGTGGAAAACCTTTTTATTATAGATAGCTATTGAAAAAATTTAAAAGACAATATTCAAAGAAAATGTACAAAACATACCCTCTGTAAATTAAACCATGCTTTACAATTAGCCACTCGACACCACACCAATAGACCCTCCGTATTGAGCCCCGGTTTCAACTGTTGTCCGAATGCCAAAACTATCTCGAACTGGGGTTTTTGACGTTCTCCAATCTTGTAGTACTCAAAATCGTCGCAGAATTGTTCGTAGTCAAAGATCTTCTCACGCTCTCGTCGGCAGAGTTTTCGAATGAACTGATATTCACCGTTTGGCAGAGGAACGTAGACAAAGATGGCACACTTGCAAAGACGCTCGGCATAAATGCTGCCATGGCTTGCTGTGAGAACCAGACCTCTTTGCATGTTGTCCAACAAGAGATCCACGTAGGGCTTATTCTTTTCAGAAACGTGTTGAGCTATTGGTGGTTCCAAAGGTTCTGGAGCTGTTGGAGAGTCCGTCTAACAGAGAATAGTGGATAACAAATTATTATGCATAATTAAAATACAACTAAACAGAAAGTAAACTTAAGTAGCAAAATAAAATAAATAATTACATCAAAAATGTATTTTTATTGTTGTTAATTATATTTATTGTTTCATAGTCTAATGTAATACTTAAAATGTATTAGTAGTATAGTAATTAAACAATTAACATTTTACAAAACATTATATTTGTAACATAGATAATCCATGAGAAACTGAAATATTTTTTTATAAAAAAGATTGAATTATTAAATTGGGCTCAAAAATATTAATAAATTAAAAATAAAACAATATTTGATTGTAGTTACTTCATCATATCGGCCGTAATAGACGCAACAACCATTGGGGTTCGTAATAATTGTATCTCTGATTCTGATGTTAAGATGTTGTATTCTGAGACACAACTGGTGCAGTTCTGGTTCCATAATATCAGGCAGAAAAGGTAGCGTAGAAGCGTTAAAAGCGGGACCGGCTACCGACGAGAGTCTGCGAGCGGCATTGTTGGCTGAATTGATCACTGGATATTGGAGAAAAGAAGAAGATTCTGAAAAATCAATATCAGTTTTCAGAATAATAAATCAACCCATAGAATAGCAATATTAATCTTGAATTTTAGTAGCACTGACCTACTGAGATTTACATTTTAAAGGTCAAATATTATATTGTGTGAAAATGAAAAATCTTTCATTAAAACTAATAAACACACAAATTAAAAAGAATTTTAAAGTTAAATAATCACATTAATTATTTCGCTTACAAAATTGTGCAATAGCAAAACAAACTTGTATATTTCGAGAAGTTTAAAATGAAATTAGAGCTAAATTCTATATCCTACCTTGTGAATAGTTAGAAAATCGTGCAGTGGGCAGGTCGACATAATCTCCATTGTTGTTGAAGGCTCCACCACCAGCTCCCACCCCGCCTCCCGTAACCTCCTGATTGGCACCAATATCGAGCTGTTCAGAGGAACCGTATGCCCCGCTATCGTGTTGAAATGAGGAACCCAGGTTTCCCACCTCAGGAAGTGTCATCGACATATTCATTTGCTTGACAAACACTTCCCCATCTGGACCACGTTGGATCTGGACAATTGGGAACAACAGGAGATAATCAATAATAGAAATGGATCGAACGTATTTCTTCTAGTTATATTGCAATTATAATAGGGTACACATTTGGAATAATTTTAAAAAATTTACAAAGCTATATTCTGAAGCTAAATATAAAACTATAAATGCAAGCGCCAATTATTCCACTTATTATACAAATCGTCTCTATATTTTGATTAACTCACCAGAGCAATTGGTTTGCTGCCGAACTGACCATTGTTACCCCGACGAATGAGGATAGTGGGAGTATTGATTTTATTCTGAGCTGAGGATAACCCTCCTACCGCCCCACGTCGGATCAAAACCTGCGGTTGTAAAGACTGCTGCTGTGGTGGGAGGGAAGAGATGAGAGCCCCGTTCGTGGGAATTCCGTCAAACACCATGCTGGCATTTCGACAGGCGTTAGCGCGCCAGAGGGACTCCGTCTTACTGATGAAGCGGTAAACCTTAAAGGGCTCTTCACAGTGCAGATTGTGGCGTTGCTTCACCTCTTGAATGTCGGGGGCCTTATTTAGCGCGCATCGGAGTCGGGTCTTCCACATGGGCCAGTCGGGTGTGTCGATTCCTTCACGATATCGCCCGGTGACACAGGCCCAGTCCTGCACAAACCGTGAAAATATGTGAAACATTCTTATTGTTGCAGCTGTGATTATTTCTCAGGAATATGGACAGTCGAAATGAAGAGAAAGAAATAACTCTTTACATTATTAGAGATAGTGTAACTTCTATGAGCCCTTAGCCAAATGTTTGTAATGAAAACTACAATTTTGAACTGACTTATTATTCAGAATAATACTTCAACTTTAAGTCTATTCGAAGATACTAAATTATGATAGACCAAACCTTGAATATAATTGCATCTTCTTCGGACCAGGTATGTTTACTGTGGTGTTTCCATGGTATTCTGAACATGGAGTTGTCTTTATCGACCCATCGTAGGCCAGGGATCCATTCGTCGTTGAGTCTGGATTCTAGCCACGGACGCAGACGAATGCGAAGGTGTGGGTCCATACCTTAAGAAGATAAAACAAAACATTTACTAATTTAAAACTTGCATGTTACAGTTTGGTAATATTTAGAAAAACTTCCATACCTTGATCCATATTGACAGACGAATTATCGTGGGTGTCTCTATAAAGAAAGTAATAAGAATAAGTTACAAGAAAATACAAAAATAAATTTTTGACAGAAAGTAGAAATGTTGCCAGTTATGTTTGGTCATGTTTAGAAATAATCACCAGACTATACTTCCCCAATCGGTCGCTAAGCCTTAATACACAAATTTCTAAATATAAATTCAACAACTGAAACAATATAATTGTCTTACAAGAATGATTCAGGCTGCTTTATGGATTGGATTTAAACTGTCATGTATTTCTAAGAAAAAGCAAGGCCACTGTGCTTTTTGATTATTTTTTATGAAATTCAAAAATTCATTTGAAAGTAGGTTGATGTCACAAGCAATAGAAATGTAAACTACTTGAACAAATGTATAATTCAATAGTTTGCTACCATCAATGCTGAAATGTTAAAATGTTTCTGGAACTTCCTTAAGCATCTGGGAATACCTACACTGAATAGGTAGTAAAAAAATTGAAATATTAATCATATAATGTTATGTTATTTTTGATAAACAAATTTTAAATTTTTTAATATCTTATTGAAAATTATAATGAGATTATTAATATTGCATGAATATAATCTGTGTTTTATATAGTGGTATATCTATTTCATATTTTAAATGACAAAATACCTAATTATAACAAACCATAAAAAACATTTATATGAAAACTACATATATGAAATTTTTTAATTGTGTATCAATCATTTTATCATAGTCAGAAGGAAGTATTGTAACAATATGTTTTAATTAAATATAAAAATTAAAACAATTTTTAAGATAATAATGTATACTATTAATGTTTATGAAAGCTATAAGAGTTATAGGCATAGAAATTGATAATGAGTTACCAGCACATAATCCCCCCACCCCCCCCCCCCCCCCCCACCACCAAGCTAGGTAGATTATTATAGAACTAAACTAAACATTATAATAATGAGTCATACTACATAAATATCCTAAATGGACATTGAAATTAATATACTGGGTGGACAAAAAGTAATTCACAAATAAGATACAATTGATTGAAGTTATAAGAGTGATGGTAATCTGCAGACCTGTATTAAGAAAGATGGCTGACATATTGAAATTAATACTTTTGTGATTAACATTGTTCTTTGTGCAAATTGTGCATTACTTTTCGTCCACCATGTATACATATATATATATTCTTTTGTACCTAATAAATAAATCAATTTAAAAAAATCGTTTCTCTTCTTCTTGCCACAGTATAACCCCTTACCACTACTTTAGGATCCTAATTTTTAGTTAATGGGGATACTTTTATGCTGACATATATGCTAATATATATATTTCAATTAAAATATAAAATGGTTGGTGTTATTTATCAGACCATTACTTTTTTGTTAATTGTCATTATTGGATAATTATTTTCACCTTGCATAAAGCATAGAAAAATCTCAGATTATATCTCCTATTGTGATTTATAAACACTACATGGAAAACTTCCATATTAAATATTCTGATTTTTATAAAATGTATGAGATTGTATATTGACCATATTTCAAAGCAAATTTTAAATTAGTATATAACAATATAAAGTTGAACATTTACTAAAATTAATTTGCTCAATAAACAATAATTTATTTATAAAAAATATTTTTTTAAATTGACATATTTTGGAAATGATTTGAATTTGTATTATTAATTGCAAATAATATTTTAATTAGCTTTCATTTTATAAGTCAAATATTAATCATTATAAATTTTGTTTAGAGAATCTAAGATTTGACTGTTTATTGATAATATACACCAACACTATACAGGTCATTATTTTCAAATCTAAAGGAATCCCATCTGAGATGCAATAGCTGTTGCCAAATGTCTGAATTAACAAATTCTGAAATAACAGAAGTTTATAAAATTCATGTTTAGTATTATAATTATAAAATAACACTTACTAGACAAAACAATATATTTTCAGTAAGGGGCCCTTTTGAATTTATGTTAGCCCTACTTCCAATTTGTGCAAAGCCTTGGTAAAATATAGTTTTAAAAAGACTAAAAATCCACTATTATCTCATTTTCTTGATTTTTTCAGGAATTTTTAAAATTAATAAAAAAACTCAGCCAAAATATCAGACTCATCACTCATTGGACAGTAAAAGGTGAGAGCATCAAATTGGTGATTAAGAATTATGGAATAGTGATGCAGGAATGGGAAATTTGCCTGTCCAAAACCCTAGATTTTGAAACAAGGGTGAAATTTTTTGGTGTTTGCTCTGTAATGATGCAAATCGAATTTTATTTTGTGGATAATCTATCAAAAACACTACAACAGCCACAACTCTCAGCATCCAAAGGCTAATTAATCTCAGACTGCACCATTCACACCATTAAGAAAATTAGAATGAATATATGTTTTGACCTTTTTTGATAACAGTGAACAATAAGGTGACTGCAATAGAAGACCTCAGCAAACCAAAACTACCCAGAAAGCACAAAATGCCAGTGTTTCAAAGAAGGCAAGACAGATATGTACCACTATCCCACCACCACTCTTGAATACTTTAGAGTTGTATACTTCCAAGCATTGGAATCTGTCACTGAAACTATGAAGGACAGATTGAAACAGCCTGGCAGGTTTATTGTCAAATGGATGGAGAAGATGCTGATTTCTGAACTACTGGAAGACATTGAAAGAAAGGTGCACAGATATTGACAGTGAACTTCTCTCAGCACAACTCCCTCTTTATTGAGTGATGTTGGATAAGTCTGATTCTGCCTTGTCCAACATTCTTAAATGTCTCAAGAAGTATTCCAAAGAACAGAGGTTTGTCATTTCAGAAGTAGTGAAAATGAATTATTTGGTTGTATTGAGTTCTGCAACAAATGCCATCAGCAAAAGAGCATTTTCCACCATGCGACTGCATCAAAACATACTTGTGCTCTACTATGACACAATCTCAGCTGAACTGTATTTACAGTTATCAATATTCATCAGGACAGAACCAACAGATTAAATCCACAAACATTCATTAAGAATTTCAGGACCTTCCATGAATATAGCAAAAGATTTTTGGTTGATTCATGATTTGTATATAGTGTTATATATCTTTTAGATTGAATAATTAGGCAAAGTTTATGCGGCATTCCTTCTAATACATGATTTGATAATTTTATAGTGATATGTCTTTTAATAAAACTACTAAATATAACTATATTTATATAACTGACCAGTTAAGAACTTTTGAAAAAATTTTAAAAATTCTGAACTGGGTGACCAATCAAGAACTTAAAAAATTATCTAAACTACATTATTTTTTGTATTTATCAAAAAGATTAATGTTTGTTTATCTTTGCTGATAGGTCAATATATAAAACAATAATAAATCAGTTTTAAAATGTATTAAACCTTTTTGTCAATTTTGAATTTTAATTATGATATAAAATTTGTTCCTAAAAATAATGTATAATAAACAAATTTATTATATAAAATAACGTTATATATATATGTACTAAAATCAGCAGAAAATGTATAATGAACATTTTCTGCCAATTTTGAATTTTATATAATAAATATATATATACTTAAATTGGCAGAAAATGTATAATAAACCTGCCGATTTTGAATTTTATACAATAATAATATATTTTACAAAATTGGCAGAAAAGGTTTATTATACATTTTCTGCCCATTTTATTAAATATATTATTATTATATAAAATTTAAAATTGGCAGAAAAGGTTCATTATATATTTTCTGCTGATTTTAGTATATATATATAACAATATTTATATAATAAATTTGTTTATATATGCATACATTATTTTTAGGAACAAATTTTATATTATTAATAAAATTCAAAATCAGCAGAGAAAACCACAGAGAAATCGGCAGAAAAGGTTTAATACATGTTTTAAAATATATACATATACCTATATATTATAATATTTGCCATATTAGCTTATCACAATGTATTTAATTAATTATTGAAATGTTTTAAAAATGGTTTTTCTTGTTTTATAAATAGGTTTTGTTGAAATATTTTTTAATTTGTTTATACCACATATTAATCAATTTTACAAATATGATAAAGGTATAATTTAGATTTTTAGGTTATTAATTGGTCAACCAATTAGGAATTTATTAAAAAGATGTAAAAAGATCAGTTTAGAACTGGTAGGGGTTCCTAACTGGTCACCAACATATATGCTTTTAACTTTTGTCTGCCTTAGGTTACCTTTTCTTAAATAAACTGTTTAAAACTGTATACTTTTACAAAACGTTTAACTTTAACAAAAAAGGAATTTATTGTTTGAAGTTAAAATTTTTATTATGTACATTTATGGGTATTATAATTTATTAGGAATTTAAAAATGGCTTAAAAATGCTTTTTTTAGTTGGCTCCCAATCTTAGAAATGTACTATTGTCCCTGTAAACACAATAACAAATATTAAACAATTAATGTGATTAGGTCTGTCCCCCTCCCCTTTACAAATCAAATATGATAATGAATATGCACCTAATTTTCTACTTATTTTAGATTTCTAGATTAAGATTCCATACCATGGCTATCAATAATGGTTAATATTCATTTTAGACTGGAAGTAATGTTGCAATTAATAGAATTAATGTTGTCACAGACAAGGTTGAATAATATTTTAATAAAAAGGATAACATTTACTATTTACAACAAAGAAAAATAATTTTTTTGTATGAAATTTTTAGAAAATATACAGACTGCCATGTTTGAAATTTTCTTTCAAAATGTATTAAAATATTTTGAAATTTAAAGTAAAAATATAACATTATTAGTAACAGGAAATGTAGTAAAAATAATATAACATAGCATACAATAAGTTTTACAGCTTTACCCAAAATCTGAAAACGAAACAAGAAAGTGAAGGTGAAAGGACTCTGTTCCTAAGCTTTTTTGCCGATATCGCGGGCGAAATTTGTTTTTCAGGATTTGATAGCACCTTAAAACAAATAATTCTGCAATAATACCGCACTAGTCACATATTATTTCAAAGATTTTTGTATTCAATTTAATTATTTATATTGCTATTTTTGTTCAGAATAATAAGACGATAGAGTTTAAAATATCTGTATTTTACCGTTCAGACGATATTATTAATTTGCATTGTCAGATTTATAAGTCATAAAAGAAAATGTACATATTAAATACAAAAATACACTATATTATATCGCTATATAACATTTATATTTATTTCAAATATTTTTTTAATTGAAATTATTATAAATATTTCAATGATACATATTTAATAACATTGACGTATATTTTATCTATATAAATAATGTACTAAGGTCTCTGCATTCGGTTATTCGAATTTAATAAATGCAATACCAGTATATTTGCAAAAAAACAACCGTTATATTTTAAATAACAATGTTGTCATATTGTCGTTTTTCAATTAAAAGATTATCCGAACAAAACAAATTTGTGGGCAATTTTAATAATAATATCTATAAAGTTAATAAATCAAAATTGAAATTGTAATGTCTTTCTTACCAAAAAATTAAATTAAGAATATATACTTAATCATTATTCATGCAATCGTTAGTTTATTTCAAAAATATTAGTTAAAACTAAATGCTAAATCATTATTTAAACATCTCCATTTCTTTAATTTTATATAACTTAACAATGGCAAACAATCTTTTTTAATATTGTATACTAAAATTAAACAATTGCAATTTAAACTTGATTTGTATATCCATATATATAAAATGTACATTTGATTCAATTTATATATAAGCCGTAGCGTTGTGCAGATTAACACAACTGTGTATTGAATAATTTTTTTCCTACCAGAATTGTGTATTTGTCCTACGGTATTTTTAGTTAAATAGGTTTATTAACTTTCAATGAATAATTAATACATTTAATAACTATGTTTTATAGGTACGGTTTGAAAACTTTAGTATGTGATATTATTCATGTTGATAATTTAACAATATATACATATATGGGGTGGTTCAAAAAGACGTATAGACTTTATTATTTAGTTTAACATTTAGATGAATATAGGATTTTATTTAGCTTTTTGTAAATTCCATTTCAGAGTTATAAATAGCTTTTGGAAATTAAATTTTGGAGTTATATATAACTTTTGGAAATTAAATTTTAGAGGTACATAAGTCTAGTAAATTGTAACATAGCAAGCATAAGCAACAATGCAGGCTAGAGAAAGATTGTCATTTAAGGAAAGAAAAATAACTCTTAAATAATGCAGAAATAATCCAGCTGCTCCAAAATGAGGTTGAACCTGTCATCTGGTTCCCCCTGGGGAACCAGACCATTTTCAGCTGGGTGATGCCCCTCCTCACTCTGACAATATCTTGATGCCATGTTTCCCAGAAAGTGGATTGATCGCCGCGGCCCAGTGGTCAGTACCCTCCAAGAAGTCCAGATCTCACTGCATTAGACTTTTTTCTGGGGCTAACTAAAAAATATGGACAAGGAACATGTGCGAAGCATACAAGAATTGAAAGATAGAATTGTTCATTTCTCACTAGAAATCCCTCATCATCTTTACAAAAGTGTATGTCATACAGTTTGTTTTTTCACTAGCCAATAACCATCATTTCGAGCATATATGGTAGAAAAATATGATTTTTTTATTATCTGTATTTACATTTTTAACTATATAAAAAGTTGCATAAATCTTATGTACATAAGTATTAAATAAAAATAGATAAAAAAGTGTTACCACTTTTTGAACCACTCTCAATTTAATATGTGCATACAGCTAGCTACAAGGTGTATGAACTTATTTGTTTAATATAATAATATATTGTGAACTAAAAATTTAATCTATATACGTAGACTCACAATATATGTTTCCTTTTATATTGTATATATATCTTTTTAGTGGAAAAATAATCTATCTTGGTATTCACGATTAAAGTACTCGTACGTTACATTTTTTTATTTTCGGACTCATAATATCGCTGTAATCTCCCCAAAAAATATCGTTTAGACATTTACATCTTTATTTTTCTGGAATTAATTAAAGTTTCGTTTTAAATGTGAAGCAAAATTATAGTATTTTAACGAATATTATTTTGTCTATAATTGCAGTAAATAAATGCTTATTAATGCATTCTTGTTGAATCTGATATTAGTTAATATACACAGCTAGAATTATTCGATATTATATGATACAAAATAAAAACATATTAGCTGAGGATATGACTTGACATCATAACGCAACGGTAAATTGCAACATTTTACTTTGTAGTTGCTACACCCAATAATTATGCAATTGGGCATACTAACTTACTTAGAAATAAGCTTCAATATATACTAGAACAATGTCAATAAATTTAGATGCTTGATTATACTAAGATAAAAAATTTTCGCAACAGCTTTCTCTCTTTAAACGTAGACTATTTTTTAAGCATCAACTTTGTAATAAAAACGATAAAACAAATAGATAAATAATATATTAATATAAATTTTCCGTTAAATTATTTGAATGAAAAATTTTTGCACGAAATTTAAGGAAATACAGAAAAATAAATTTCTAAAAAACATACAACTAGAAATAATTCACTAGTATTATTTTAATCTCGTAAAATAGATATGGATGGTTTAAAGTAGTTTAAAAGTAGTTTAAAAAAACAGTTATACAGATATGGATATCTTTATTAGTTGAAAGTTTCATACAAATAAGAAATGCACAAACGAGTTATATTAACCTCATTTTAAAGTTATGAAATAGGGAGTGGCAAACCAGACACTTCTTTAGCGCATTTATCATAAAGTTTAGCATAAGAATCATCCCGCTTGACCATCAGCATAGCGATTGTACGTCGAGAGCCACAAGCAGCACCAATGTCTGTTTTGGATGGCACATAGCAGTAGGCAATGTCGTTTTCTTCGCACACCATTGGAATATGACAGATGACATCGATCGGTGTAATATCACCAGCAATGATAACAATACCTTGCTCTTTCTTCTTTAAAATGAATTTAGGGATATCCTTTATTCCCTGGCGAACTTGCTTCACACTACGAGCCTTCTTGGCAAGTTTGAGTAGACGCTTGACCAATTTTTTTGAAGCCATTGGATTGGAAATGGGAGTCGCGAATTTCAATTTCTCATCATACGACAATTCAGGTAGTTCGTCCGTATGACCATTTTCTCCGGACATTGAGCTGCAGGATTAAAATTTGAATATGTAAAATAAATATCATCTTAACTTTATATATATTATAAAGTAATTGCAAAAAAGACTGAAAATATGGACGAATAAAAAAGGTTATTTATTGTACTAACAAAAATGAGAGGCAAACATATAAAATACAAGTAGTTATAATGATAACATAAAACTAAAAGTAAGTATATTTATAAAATATAATATAATACAATACAAATATCATTTTGGTCAAGATACTCATGTAAGTGGATTTTCCTGGCTAATAATATGATTCAAGCATGAAATTAATACATTTAAATCCTTAAGTTTACTATCGGTCGCCAATCTAAATACCCTGGGACTTTTCAAATAACTAACTAATTGTTCTTTAATATGTGAATAGTTATATGTAGTATATCGAATTAGATAGAAGTTCCAAGCAGCAAGATGATCATAAGGACGAAAACCACAAGGTGTTAGGAAGTTCATAGCCAGAATGACTCTAGCTTTCAAAGTAGACGTCCAGACAATATCACAATCATCAAATAATGCTTCAATGTCATATTTATAAACATAGTCAGCTGTTGATAATGACGCCTGCAGTTCAAATAAGTTGTCATTTACTGGTGTAGATTTTGACAGTGATATTTTTTGTAACCATAATTTGACAAGACCAGCTAAGTATGCCAAAATCGCTCCTGAATTCTCTTCAATGTTAATGTCGATTTCTGAACCAACTTCACATGAATTATTAGAATGTTTATCTTCTATAAAATATATATTTTCATTTGTACTATCAGATTTATTTACAGTGGGTGAATCAGATTCGAATTTGCAATCATAAGTGCAAAGATTATCACAGTACAATTTTGATTTTACTATTGTTGTTCTGCAAATAGATAGCAATGTATCAATCTCTGAATATTTAACATCAGTATCATCAGACAGGGTTTTCTTCAAGCCACGAACACTGTCTAATGAAGATTTTACATGTTCAAACAATGGCCTGACTGGTTCTTTAAAAGAATGATTTTGACATGAAACATCTCTACGACAGCAATCGTTGAAGCAATGTGGACAATTATACATATTGTCTGAAGAATGTATCGATTGTACCTTATTTTCGAATTTAGTGTTATCATGTGTAAGAGTGTTTTCATTTGATTGACAGAAACCCTGTTTATTTCTACGTCGTTTTGGAACAACCATTCGCTGATTTTGATTAGAACCTTGCATTGTACTTATTACATCAGTAATAAAAGTCACAAATGTACTAATTCCACGCAGGAGCATAAAAACAGACTTTTGAACTTCGTCAGTGTCTATTGACGTATAATCCATAATTTTCCCAAAAAATTACAACAGAATCATTTACTATTAAATAATTTATCTAATGTAAATAATATTTATGAATGATGTTATGTATGTTATATTATATAAAATCGATTAATTATTGATATAAATAAATTCGTATAGTATGTATGATTGATATAGAAATAATCGATTTACATTCAATTAGCTGAAACATCCAAACATGAATCCATAAATTGTGAAGGGTAAAATATATAGAAATTATATATCTATACCTTTTAATGTAATGTCTATGGTAAAATATAGAATACACATGTACGTTTTTGTATACTTGCTCATACACTTTGAATAAGTAAATGGCAATATAAACCAAACCAAAACTTTAATTTGAAATCAAATACTAGGTTTATTTATGTCCCAAAATTATGTACAATTAGTTAAATAAGTTATATATATATATGTTGCATATCTATATAAATGAATAACTGGGATCCTTATCAAGTAATAGAGAAAGTTGACCCTGAATGATTGGAAATCTGAGAAAGCAGTTTGTGGAATGTTTGCAGGCAGTGTTGTGGTACCATTCATTTGCAAGACATCCGATTGCCAAAAAGTATTTATATGGAAATGCTTTGTGGATAAGAATGACTTCTTAGAAAAGAAAATCAGCTAGCCATGCACAGAAGGCCCAATCTCTTGAGCTGCTATCTCTTGCCTCAATACTGGAAGCTACTGTTGATCTGGAGTTATTTAGCAGAAATAATTGGTCCTCATTCATAGAAGGTCTGGTTGCATCAATGTGATCATATGCTGGCTATATCATGGTTCATAACAGTTTGTAAAAATCTTCCCCCTGACATTTCAAAATTTACTAGACATACACCCTGACATTTCATATGTACTTAGTTATACACTTATATAAACTTTAAGGCGCAGTTGACTAGATTATCACATACAACAATATGTTAATTGATTATGTGTTAATAACTCAAATAGAATTTTTAACTGTTGCCTCAATCTGATCTGAAATACATAAATAGATAATGATAATATGTAGGTACAGTTATGTTCGCGCGAAACGCAAACTTTTTTCATTCTTTTTATCATAATTTCAATATAATACTGCATTAAATTTTTTACATTATACGAAAATAAAATCTACCCTGACATTTGATGAAAAAAGACTCATATACCCTGACATTTTTCAGGATTTTTGAAATACCCTGACACATTATGAACCCTGTATATGCATCAATTGAATGCCATTGTGCAGTACACAGAGGTGATTTTGAAAAAACTGAAAATTACCAGAAATTATTGAAGCCACATTCTCTAGGGTGGTATGGCGAGGCAGTTAGCCAAGCCTACAATCGGCAGGTAGCACTTGGGTAATTTCCGAAACACGCATTTACTACTTCACAGAGACTTTGGAATGCATCAACAAAGGGTAAGAAAATCATTGGACAAATAGCTTGCAATTTATCGGTTGACTTCAGAAGTTTTTTAGCAGCATTTCCAGTAAATGAACCCTCATGGAGAAGCTAACGTTCAATGTGACACTAAGTCAACCAAATTTCACTGTTTTCCCACTTTGCATGAAGGTGAGAATAGAGTGTTTCCACAGTGTCTGTCATTAAATGTAGCTCAGAAGGAGGTATTATTTCAACTGTTTTCTGTTCATTTTTCCCCCTCAGTAAAGAAGGATGAATGACATTATCAAAATGTTTGGCATTCTTCTTTTTCTGACCAGCATTGATGATTTTCTAAAAGGCATCCAATATTGTTTGTATTGTACGAGGTTCTCCACTATCAGACAAGGTATGCACCATGTGCACCACATAATTTTCTTGTACCCCAGGAGTTATAATGGGGTATAATGAAAATGTGTGCATCTGTCTGTTGGGGTGTCTTCATTTATAAAAACTTGCTACTGTTTGTATCAATATTTGTGTGTATTATTGATGATTATTCATAACATTTTATCATACATGTTTGTCAACTTTGTTCATAGTTTTATATTTTGTTCATTTTAAATATTTGTTTGTTATACATAATAGGAAACTGAAACTATGTGTGCATCTGTCAGTGCTAACACAAAGTTAATGTGTGTCTCTATGTGTTTCTATCATTATAATACATGACTAAGTGTGTCTGAGGACAATTATATACTATAAACTAATAAATATCTTAAATTGATGCAGTAGGTATTGTATGTATACTACTTCAAACAGTATAATGCTATACTCAGTAGTATAAATAAACTGTTTCTGCATGAAACAAAAAATGAACTGCTAAAATTGATTTGTTTTGCCAGTTTTAGAGTCACTGAAGTATGCCTAACAAATTGCAATACACAAAATATCCGGTGAAATTTTTATACACTTCCTCTATAGTTCAGAATTCTTTAATTGCCAAAATTATGACCAAAATTATCATTTTAGACCAGAGAAAAAAATTGAATTGTTAAAAAATGTAATGTCACCACATTTTTGTATATCTAGGTTCAGGCAATCAAATAGTGTATACAGATTTACCTGTGAATTTTTTGAAAAAAATTTGGACAACACCAAATTGTGAAAATTGGCCAAAACCACTATTTTGGCCATAGAAAAAAACCATTGAAATATTTTAATTTGGTTATATTTTTGTATCTCCAGGTAATAGCAATTAATCTGTGTTTACAGATTGGCCAGTGAATTTCATCATGAAATTTCTGTTATTTATGCACCATGGCACCTGTATTATAAAATAGATAGTCATATAACTATATAAATTTGGAGCACAATTTTTTTTGGGCAACTATAAAAAAATTGATAAAAAATGAATAATAATTTTTAAAAATGAGGACACTTTAAAGAATTCCAGGATTTTCAAAATATTCTCGAATTTTGAGGATGGGTGGCCACCCTGGTGGTTATGATTGTTTCTATTGCTGATAGAAAAGCTCATTCAGAGGTATGATATGTTACTTAGTTATGTCCCCCTTGATATAATGCAGCAAAAGGCCTTCTGAGAGCATATGTTTCTAAATTTAGAGTTTTAATTTTTCCGAGCTTTGACACTTTTATGGGGATAACTTTGAATTTTCTATATAATCATAACAGGTATTTTAATCATAACCCAATTTTAAAATCTATTTTAAACAATTTACGAAAAATTTAGTGCCTGAAATAAAGAAAACAGTCTTAATGTTGTATAAACAAGACCCTTCTGTATTTACAATGACCAATCAAAAACAAGAAAATTGAAAAATGCAGTGGTATGCTGGTAGATATGGAGTGTTTCTGTACAGAATTAAACTTATAAAAGTAATAAAGATATATGGTACTGAATAAACAAATACAAATTGGAACCACATTGGCCCAGTAAAAGTTGAGTCAATAAAATATCAAGAGACAAAAGCTTAAAAGTTCAGACCAAGTCACAATTGTGTGGGTTGTGAGAGTTAAAGTCAGCTGGGTTAATGACGCCCGGGATAAAAGAAATGAAAACCTAAAATCCTGACAATGATACCAATAGGATACTACATATTATAACTAAAATGTAGTATGAATGATAACAGTAACTTAGGATAATACAGAATATACAAATATAAGTATCACTTTGTAGGATGTTTATAAGAATACTGACAATGAGCATATTTTATGACAATATGGTACCACATATAACAAAAAACTAATAAACTTTGATAAACATCTTTGAAAAACATATAGTATGAAATTTGTTAATTGGCATAAATTCAACTATGATCAATCAGTATATAACAAGAACTTATGCAGTCAATTTCTGGCATTTGGCGACTAGGTTTTCAAGTTTCTCATTCATTTGTTTGCTCATCCACTGGTGAGCAATTTGTACCACTTTCTCTGATTCCATTTGCAACTTAACTTGCTTTGCACCACTTTCCAAAATTGTAGTGTGCATTTGGGAAGCTGCTATTTTATTTTATTTTCCTTTTCATTTCTTTTCCTCTCTTTCTCCTGTTTGTACAATCAGGCAGAATTTGCAATATTCTTTACCAGCTGTCAATCCACTTTATTGTGCAGGATATCACCTTTCTTGAACAGTTTGACAGAGGTTGTGTTTTTTTGCAACTTCAGTGCAAATTTGATTGTCTGGAGCACACTGTATGTAGGAACATTCATTTTAGTGGAGCAAACATCAATTGTCCCCTATTGTATTGAAAGTTGATTCAACCAGGAGTCCATGAAAACAACTGAAACTAATCTGCATCAATTATTTTTGATAGTTTGGTCCTGAAATAATTGAAGACAACCAACTATCTACATCTTGGTCTGCAGCTAACGGGGGTAGTGAAATGAATAAAATTTATTCATTTCAGAACTGAAGATGAGATGCCCCATCTGTTGTTGGGTGATTTGGAGGTAAAACAAAAAGAGGCATATGCACTCCACCAACTGCAAATGGGGTTGATTTCTCATGGGATAGATAGGAGAAACCCATAAGTCAACAATTTCTTATAGAAATGATGTCAATGACTAATTATTGTTTCCTCAATCCATAGGGAGCCCAACCAGATGTCATGGACTGGAGTCCAGAGTGGCCTCCAGAGTCTAGAAATGTGATATTGAACTCACTATGTTTGATCACCAAATTTTTGGGTCCTGACCACAGAGCCAACATTTCATCATGTACAGTGCCAAACTTGTATATATTTTTTTCAGTAAAGATTTAAGACTCTCCACAAATTGTGATGGTCTGAAGGTAAACAATAATGGTCTATTAAACATACCAAATCAAGCCTTACCATTACTCCAATTTCCTAAAATCAGGTTCTTTACTTTTAGGAAGCAAGATCTTGAGAAGTCTGAGGTGGTGACCCTAATGAATAGTCTACAGGAACTCCTACCAAGATGTCACTGTGATCTTGGCTGATGTCATCATACACAGCTATCACTATAGTGTTAGAAGAAATAGAGGCTAAAGAAGAAGCAAAGACCTGAACTTTTTCTGACTAAAGAAGATTGCTAGGTGGGCATCATCATCAAACACAGATTTCGCGCCAGAATCAATCCCCAGGATCATCCATGGTCAAAGGTAAAGAAAGACCTCTGCCACCTACTGAAATTGAGGTTTTTGATAGTATGATAGACTACTATCGGAACCAGTATTACCAGGCACTGGATGCTGAAATGAACTTCATTGAGGATTGTTTTGAACAAGATGATTTCAAAATGTATTGTTCAATGGAGCAGATTCTTAATTGAGCAGCAGGAGAACCATATGAGGAGGAACTGGTAAAAGTGGTAAAATTTTACCAAGACCTTGATGAATTCATTCTAAAGTCACAACTTCAAACTTTTTCTTCCAACTTTGAGTTTGATGGCATCATCTCATTTATGTCTATCCAGTCATATCTTCAGAACCTCTCATCTGGAATGAAAACTTTGCTCTCCCAGGTAATTCAAAAGGCCAAGCTTGTTCAACAGCATCTGAACAACATCATGGTACTTCATGTACATGAGAAACAAACTGATAAGCTTAACCTAATAAACATTGCAAACAAATTTGTATGGAGTTTAGAAGCCCACCGGCAACAAATTCACAAATCAAAGAAATAGACAGAAGATGGAAACATGTTGCTGTATGATCACAATCTGTACAGGTGTCATTAAAAAACAATGTTTGATATTTCTCTGGTCACTTTTCATGATTTTGTACATGTTACTATGACAAAATAATATTAGGTATGGCCTATTCTACTTACCATATTGTAGTGTTAATGTTGGGCACATTTTACCAATCTGCACTTATTACTAATATGTGCTGTGCAAATTACCAATTGATTTCAGTTATTTGAATAATTTTTAAACAAATTTCTATAAAAATCTAAATTATATACAACACTTTAATATAATAGAACATTTAATTCAAAAACAATAAAAAAAATTATTTATTATTTTTAATAGAATTATTTTATTTAATATAAAGCATACAAATTCGCAACAGTGATGTGTAAATTATTGAATAAAACAAATTCAATAAAAGCAAGCAAAAATATATATATATCCAAATTAGTTATTATTTATAGTAGAATTATTATTTTTTAATTCAAAATAAAGCAGTCAAATTTACAAAAATGTACCCAACATTAATAAATATATCTTATAAATAAATATGGTCACTTTTCAAGATTTTGTACATGTTACTATCACAAAATAATATTATGTATGGCCTATTCTCAGGGTTGCCGCACCTCTTGCAGAACAAAAATCAGGACAATTATCACAAAAAATAAGGACAAATTAAACAAAACAAGGTTATCAATTATTGCTCTTTTAAGGACTAACTATCAGAACTATACTTTGAGACTTTATGTAAATAGGTATATTAAAAATAATAAAAACTAACAAATAAGGTCACACTTGTGTGCACATAATTTTATTTTTCTGCTTTATTTTACAAATTTGTTCAGAAAGTTCAATCTGTGTAAAAGCAGGTGTTTTTGCCTCTGTTTCACTTCCTGTAAACCACAAAGATCTTTAATAAGTTTCCTTTTCTCTGTCTTCTGAACCATGTGTGCTTTTTGAAGCACTTTTTCTTCATCCTGAGCAAAACAATATTTGTCAAAATATACACAATTAGATTAAACGAGATAAGTGAGATGTACTGATCACATAAAACATATTTTAAAAATAAAAAAGGAGAAGGAAGCCTGGTTGCATTGGAAACAACTATATTTCATAAATAATTTGGCCTAACTTCTTCAGTGATGACAAAACAAAACTGTACAATGGTGGCATTAAATATAGCTACAGCTATCATTAACTATGTTAGATTAAGCTCTTTAAAATTTATTTGGGTTAAAAGAGAGATTGAAGTATATTTACTTAAGACTTGAGCACTGGAGACTGACTTTCAAAGTTCATCATTTATAACTACTTCCAAGGGTCCACCGGCTGCTTTGATACTATCATATACAATGCTTTGAGCTTCAACAGTTTTCTGCTCTAGATTAGGAACAAGAAGATCCTTATTAACCAAAAATCCTGCCTCAACTGTGGCATTTCCATGAGATAAAATAAGCACTAGGCAAATGATCGACCATAAATCAGCATACACACTTTCTTATGCAACAATGGGTGCATAGAAGTCATCAAGATGGTCTGAGAAGTGATAATCTGTACACTTAGTAAGAAACTCTGCATTTTGAACTAATGTTTGGAATTGTCATTTAGCATGATCTGCAGTTGTGCCAGATATATGATGTTGTTCATGTAGAATTTGAAGCAAAGAATCAACTCTTGTCAGTGCTTGTTTTGGTGATTCTTTATCACAAAAGGAGAAAATGCTGAGATAGCTTTTGTCAACTTGTATTTCAGTGGACACTGGTCAATCAATTTCCTTCAGATTGCCACCAACATTGCCTGCAACTTAAACAAAAACCAAGCGTTTGTGCTAGAGATGATATTTTCATTAACCAACTCTTTGTCCCAAAACCCATATCTATCTTTTCAGATGGTTTTAAATTGTGTTCAGAGTCCAAGTCTATGTTACCAAGTTGTGTAGCAGTTGTGGCATTTACCAGGACAGATTCCTTTACAAAGGTAGACATTACTGTTTGAAGAATGATCTTCAGCTCTTCATACAAGGGGCATTGTGCCTGAAATTTGGTCAAAAAAGGTTCAAGCATATTGCAGACATACTTCCAAAACTTTAATTGTGCACACAGTATAATCAATGCTTGGTCTGAATGCACAGCTTCATGAACAAATCTTAAGCTTTCACTCATTGGTCGCTTTGAAAAAGGCTGTTGTTGGACAAATTGAACATATGTTTTGATTTGCTTGATGATATTGAGCAGCCTTTGTATGACAAGTCCATTTTCAAGCCATCTGTGGCCACAAAAAGGCTTTGGGAAATATGAAGTATTCTTCTCACAGTCATTACCATATATAATGTTTGCATATAAATAATCAGCCCATCAAGCCGGTGACAAAGTATAACCTCACTAACTTTAACGAGCAATTCCAGTGACGAATTCAGTGACAGATTCAATAAAATTTATAAAAAAAATTTCTATTGATTTTAAACAAAATTATATTAAAACATAATATAACATAATTTAATTATTATTTTTTAATAAAATTATAATTTCAAATTCAATTTAAAGCACCCCAATTCACAAAAAAAAGTGTAAATTAATCAATAAATTATAAAATAATAGTTTCTTTATTTATTATTTGGCTAGCAATTTGAATCAGTCGCTGGGCCAAATGAAGCAAAACCAATCACTTGCTGGACCATTTTAAGACCACTCACTGGACTGATTCAAATAGCTAGCGAGCAATTCGATTTACTTAAAATGGTCCAGCGAGTGATTAGTTTTGCTTCATTTGGCTAAGCAACTGATTCAAATTGCTAGTGAGCGATTTGATTTACTTAAAATGGTCCAGCGAGAGATTCGTTTTGCTTCATTTGTCCCAGCGACTGATTCAAATTGCTAGCCAAATAATAAATAAAGAAACTATTATTTAATAATTTATTAATTAATTTACACTTTTTTTGTAAATTGGGGTGCTTTAAATTGAATTTGAAATTATAATTTTATTAAAAAATAATAAATAAATTATGTTATATTATGTTTTAATATAATTTTGTTTAAAATTGATTGAAAATTTTTTTATAAATTTTATTGAATCTGTTGCTGGAATCGCTTGTTAAAGTTAGTGAGGTCAAAGTATAACATGAATTTAACCAGTGCTTAGCCATGACCACACAGCAGCAAGCTGACCTGCATTGTAAGCCCCATGCACATTATGAAGTCCACAGCTGCCCATTTCTAGTAAAGCCAGGCTTGATGCATATCTGTCTGACTTGTGCCATGCAACTTCTTTGTGAACTGCAAAGTTTACATTAGGGCCAATGTCCAATGATGCCAGAACAAAGTATGCAAGTTTGTGCTTGATTGTGAAGCCATGTTCTCACTTTTTTTTTAAATTAGGCATTATATTTTAAAAATCGGTACAAATAAGCAGATAATTAAAATCAGGACAAATCAGGACCATGTAAAGCCTGTATTCCACTCGCCATATTGTAGTGTTAATAAATATTTCTTATAAATAAATATACTTGCTTTTTATCCACACCACCTTCAATAACACCCAGCTGGCCCTGCCTAAACAAGGCAAGTCTCTAAATTAGTGCATATAGCCCTTAAAATATTTGGCTTATAAAAATTTAAAATGCATCTAAAGACTAGGGCCCCCAACAAACTAAATTTAATTATGGGCCTTTGGGGCCAAAAATTATTTCAATTGAGGATTTCCTCCCTACATAGGACAATTCTTATTTTTTGTAAAATTAGAATTATTAGTAACGATTAGCAACAGTGATATTATTAAGTAATATATAAAAATATCTGAAAAATAACTAAAATACCTTTTGTAAAGGGCGATCACGTTTATTAAAATGAAACTAGGATCGTAGTTTTGTAATAGATCGATTCAAACAATATTTATATTCAGGAAAGTTAGAAAAACAGTAAACAAATAAAAAGAGGTTTAAAAAATACACTTAAACAGTCAACAGTTAAAATTGATTACATTTCAATAATTTTAAAAACAATTAGTATTGATTCATAAATTCTAATTTATTAAGGGGCTGTTCAAAAATGATGTCACGCAAATTTGGGCCATGTTTTATCACCTCCCCTTGTATCACGCACAGTACAAATTTCAAAACACCCTTCAGAAAAGACGTCAAGTTAAGTTCTACCCCCTCTCTTCATACACATTCAACGATAATAATTTACAGCGTTTCATTAATCTAACTAACATATGCGTACTATAACGTACTGTACATATATATATATAGTAGGGGCTGTTCAAAAATGATGTCACGCAAATTTGGGCCATGTTTTATCACCTCCCCCTTTTATCACGCACAGTCACAAATTTCGAAACCCCCTTTAGAAAAGACGTCACCTTAAATTCTGCCCCCTCCCTTCATACAAAACTCAACGATTATAATATACAGGGTTTCATTAACTTAACTAACATAATATATGCGTACTATATATCGTTCGTATCTGTATATATATGTTGTACCTACAAAAACATTCGCACAATTGTGAAATAAAAATATAGTTAACAAATAGGTGTGTACATTTGAAAATAGAGAAAAGATAATATACAATAGAGTTACAGCTCTCTCTATGCGGCTTTTACAGGAACATTTTTGTGACGTCTCAATTTTGGAAACCCCTTCTACCCCTCCATCACGCTTTGTCACGGATTTATCAACCCCTTCTCCCCCTAATCAGCGTGGCGTCATTTTTGAACAGCCTTTAATCATTAAATTTTTATATCATCCTAATTTCAACAAACACATTGTATCTGCTAATTGCTTTTTAGTAGAATTAATTTTAAAGTGCACGTTTTTGTACACAAAATCCTTTATTGTTGATTTTGGAATTTCTTTTGTAAATTTTAAAAATTATCTTTTCGTTGCTTTTTATTATGGCTGCTGACATCCTCTCTGGGTCTATCCATAAATGACGACAGACAAATTTGGACCCATATTTCCACTATCTCCCAATGTTACTAATTTATAAATCCCCTTCAAAAATGACGTCACGTTAAGTTTTACGCTCCCATCAACAGAAATTTGGATTTTTGTAAATATGGTTAAGTCTTGCAGTATTCTTTAAAAATATCAGAGTAGAACTGTTGAAAATTCGAAACTATTTGTGAAACCACGTAAACTGTTTCGACTCATTTAAAAAAAAACAATGTGCTTTAAAGAAGAATATTTTGTGACTACCTATTCTGTACTTACCGCTATTGTAGGTATATTGAAATAATTAATATATTATTTACATTTTTATGTTATAAACCTATAACGGATTTGTAATTATATTGTACCAATTTAATTACAAATTATTTGAAATAATACAATGATGAATTTTTGGATATAATGAGTGTATATGCAACAACATTACTTATCATATTCTGAGATAGAAAGTTAAGAAATGTACCTATATTGTAATAGTTTGTATTTACTATTTAATACACATTGTAAGCCCTCCTAATCGTTAATTAATTTCAAACGAAAAATTAAAAATCCACAAAAAACTTAAAAAATTGCAAACGTTTATTTTTTAAAAATACAGTAAATATATAATATAAACAAGAAAATTATATTTTGATATCATAATACAAGTATTTTTATATAATGATGTAATAATGAATTCCATTGAGTGCGTAATATTTGTCATGACCACAAAATATAGAAAATCACAAGTTATATCAAATGAAATAAATATCCATTAATTTCGGCAATCAAAATTTGTGGAAATCTTTAGATAACACTAATAACACGTATCAGAGAGAATAAAAATAACTTACACAAAAAATATACACTAAGGATTACTTTTTAAAAATTATGATATTGATTACGCATGGTAAAAAGTCAAAAACAATACGTTAAAAATAAAGACGTAATCAATGACCTATATAGGAAGAACTAAAAGTTGTTATATTGCGAAACAATTTCAGGGATTTTAAATAATAAGCAGCATTGTTAACCAAGTCGCTTCCAAGTAGATAATATAATAATATCAGTAAAACACCAGGATGCATATAGTCAACAAAATTTCGAAATAACCTTTGAATATATTGACAATTAATTTCAATTGTATAATTACAAATATACAAAGAGAAGATAAAACTTTTAGACCTTCCTGCATGCATGTGTATCTATTGGAACACTCCACAAACATTATACGTTAACCTATTGAGCAGGGTGAAATACTATTTTAGAATTACAATAATACGAACTAGGTAATAGAAATAATATTTATAGACGATATATAAACAATGCGTTCCTTTTTAATAGCATTAATATTTTAATGACGTAACTTGTATTATCGAGTATTCAAACTATAGAAACATTTATTCAAAGAAGAAATAATAATATGAGTAAAAAAAAATATTTTAAATTAAACATTTGGCAATTCATTTATCTATATAATGGAATATAGTCAGTGTCAGAATGTATTGATTATAATACGTAACCGGGTGTTAGTAAAAGTAAGGCCCAGCTAAACAGGGGACTCACAAATATGTGACGGTAAAGAGAGCTTATCTCGAATGATTTGTACAAGGTTGTCGAAGAACTCGGGAACATTTTCGTAACCTACAAAAACACAAAACGGTAGGTGGAAAAATTTAAAACACAAAATTCTATTTCATTATTTAAAATTTAATCAAATAAAATATATAATTTATAAATAGAAAAAAGTGTTCTCAACAAAGATATGGATTAATGGTTTGAAACATAGAACGATTCCAAATTTAAAAAAACTATTCATACATCTTAACGATCATTTGCCGATTTATCGTTAAAAACGGACACGTGACATTAATAAAAAATATGAAATA
This sequence comes from Vannuccia rotundouncinata, assembly GCA_034780395.1. Classification (NCBI taxonomy): domain Eukaryota; kingdom Metazoa; phylum Platyhelminthes; order Proseriata; family Coelogynoporidae; genus Vannuccia; species Vannuccia rotundouncinata. Next base: position 16,242 of record JAUZNC010037213.1, on the reverse strand, counting down.
AAAATTGGAAAAAATAATGCATTATTGAGTTTTTCATTAGATCCTATAAAGAATAAACCGATTTTTTTAAAATAAACCAAGCAAACTTGTCATAATTTCTATTTTTTAATCGATAACCTTGAAAATTTTATTTATCACAAATTAAACAGTCGTACCTATTTTTAAACTAGGAATTATTGAATATAATTTAATATATAATCAATAAAGTCAGGAAATTAAAAAAAATAATGAATTTTATGCGTGATTAGTGGTCCTTTGATTGGTTGACATTCATTTAAATTGTTCTATATACATATTTCATTGTTTCTCGAGTTTACTGGGGTATTAATGAAAACCTTGTTACTTTGAAAGTGTATTTCAATGATAAAATTATAAATCAATAAATTAATCGACAATGAAGATTGGTGTTATGGTGAGGATGTCGAAAACTTTCAAACAAATTACACAAATTAAAAATATTACGAAAATAAACGACAAAAGTTTAAACCAGAATTTTCAAATTTTTTGATAGCTATTCATTAAGTTTCAATTCTACCTGGAAATGAGTTGAGGTCAACAATACCATATAGATCCGAGTCATTAGGCAGAATAACATCGGCACCAAAGAAGTCCATCCCACTGACATTGCGAATGGTGGCAGCGATCTTGTGTAACATATTCTGGTCCGGAGTGCGAATTTTCGGAGTACTACAGCTCCCGTCGAGCTAGTTAGCATGAAAAAGACATACTTATTGAAGTTTCAAGGTTCAAAAAATCTGCTATTAGTGTTAAATTGAAATGACAGGATGTAAAGAATTATGCAAAAAATGAATTATATATATTATATTTATTATTAAAATTTAACTTATTTGCTTTTTAATTAAGAAAAAATTAATTCAACACGAACATTTTTTATTGATTAAATATGCAAATTATATTATATGTTAAATTAAAAAAATGTTTCACGACAGAACAATTTGTTAATTTAAGTAATTGTTTAGTAAGCAAGATTTAATAAACAAATATCTATCTTACTCGGTCTACTGTCTTATGTTTATGTAAACAACCTAATTAATACATAAAAGTAATCCCATACGAAACTTACATCATTCAGTTTAGATTTAGAGTTTCCTTTAGATACTTCATTAGTGTGAAAATGAAAGGGACCATAATCTGTAAAATATCAAATGTAAAAAAGGAAAAGAGTGTTGATATTTAAACGATACAGTAATAATGACATATACATTAGCAATAACAATCGATATCGATTTTAATGATAAATATACTTAAATGTTTTTTAGGATTTGAATAAATTGAATAGGTATAGTAAAAAAAACACACTCCAAGATTAAAATACGTGTGCGGAATACTCAGACAGGAATTGTGCCAGTTTTCGTGTCTAAATGGCGGTAATTTAGAAATGTAAAGGAATCTAATGGTACCCAGATTCAAGCAAAACGAAATTCAACTTAATCATTGTGAAATTCACATATTTACAACATAAATGCACAGAATTAAAGTCTATTTATAGATTCGCTAGAAAGCTTACTGCGCTATTGATCGCCTGTGTAAGATAGATGTGAAGCAAATTGACTGATTTGAATTTCGGACATTTGCATGTCATGCGTAAATGGCTGCTCCATATCTAACATTGGCAATTGTTTTTAAAAACATTGTGTCTTACAAGCCGTTAGATAGTTTAACTAGTTTGAGGTATATTTTAATAGAGTTTATCCTCAGGAATACTTTAAACTAATATGTAATAGCTTTTAACTAGATTAATATAGGAATAATATACTGTTTTATAAGGGAAAATGTACAGTTAATGTTCAATAATGTTCAACATTCTAATTCTGTGCATATACGTCGATAATTATTGACATGTATAATTATGTAATTAACATAATTAACGTATATAACGTAATGTATGTGTAATTAACATACATCTATGTACAATTATCAACATATTTGTTGTAGATGCGTGAATTCACTATTAATAAGGTTAATTTCGTTTTGGACCCTTTCGGCAGAGAAATTAGTGAAAGCATCAATTAGAACATTATCCCTTTGACCTGATTATCAAAAATCTGGCACAATCGATTTTTGATTTTATAAATTATCAGCTTACTAGTCTAGTCATGAATATAATTATATTGCCAAGGGTGACTTAAGTAGATTCTTACCACCAGCCGTGAGATTCTTTATTGAGGGACGTCGGCAGGTGTATGTGTACGGACCCATGACAAAGATCTTGTATAGTCTGGCATTGTGGTTGACAAATGACTGAGCTACACAAGGGGTGCGAATTTGTGACAGACTCTCTTCATTGAATATCAAATCCATCTATTAGCAATAATAGTAGTATAACAACTGGTGACTTATATTTTGGTGTAAAGTGAAATTCCAATTAAAAAAAAATTAACCAACCTCATGAGCTTTATAAAACCCGTCAGCAATCTCTGGTTTACACACTACATCAGAAAAGAGGAAAGAATACAATCATCACAGACCGGTTAAATAAGGAAGGTAGGGGTCAACACCTACAGATAGGAAAGGTCACGTTGGCATCTCGGAGTAATTGCACAGCTTTGGTTACATCATTTGTTTCCAGGAGGCAAAAGTTGGGCAGGAATGCAATACCCTCTGTGGACAATTATGAAAAGATGGTTAGAATGAGTGACTGCATGGTGAATAACGAACGAAGGATTTAATGTAAAATAAAAGTAACTGAAATATTATGCAAGATAATTTGTTGATTTTTGACATTCAAAAAATTGATCCATAACAAGTTTAGTATAAGCGTAAATGGATTTACCCTAGAATAACTTCAGAACTAAACATGTTTGGTATACACCGTTTGAAAGATCTTCTATGATTGTTGATAAACATGTGTAAATCCCCCTTTCATAGGGAAGGGTTGGCAAACATGGTTATCTGAGACCAATAAAGAAATAAATTGAATGATCTCAAAAAAGGAACGAAGAGTTATGAAGGGTCAACTCCAATCCTCACCAGTAGAACCACTGACTGAAAACAAGGGCAACCTTGTACAAAACCGTCATAAAGAGGAACATGGCAAGTGCCTACCTGAAAGCCAATTGTTTTCCAAAATGCAACCCTAGAAACATCTTAGTATCCAGGGACATAGTACACAGATCAAAAATCAGAAGCAGCGGAAGAAACGAAGCAAATAAGATTTTAAGCGAAATCGACTAAAAACCAAAATTGGATGAAACCGGAGTATATGAGCAACTGACAACCGCCAAATCATCACCTTGGAGCATCAGCGACAGCAAATGGAGGTGTCGTAGCAAATTGATAATCTCAACACCATCATAGAATGGAAGAGGGGCAACATCATTTATACAGACGGATTAATTGAAGGTGGAGTTAGAAACTGTCGAAATGCAGCAAGTATAACAAAATTGATCTTATTGAACCAACAATAGCGGCAGAATCGAAGTGTAAAGGAAGCGCATGGATGTGTTCTTTAGGAACATAGATCAAAAATATTCCTCTAGATTATCTTAAAGGACAAGGACAACCAAATGTGATGATTTGCAGGGAAAGCCAGGAGTCCCTAAGGCACTTTTCGAGTTGATATTATTCAAAATTTTTTCACTTAGTTATTATTATTGATGAAAATTTAATCAGTTCGGTATATATGTAAACAATAAATGACAAATCCAAATAGAAAATACGAAAATTAAGTTGCTGAAATGGATGCGTTCGCGCAACAAACGTGATGTCACGTCAACTTTAAAAACAACAACGCCATTATCGACACGTTCAGCCACGTCCAATTGTTTCTTCCTCAGTACTGATTTATTGGCTTGCACATTATGGAATATTCTTAATAATGATGTCGGTTCCAGTGTCAGCTCATATTCAGTGGTCTGTAATTCCAGGATTAGTACCGATGATTGTAATGACGCGAGTTAAAAGGACTGTTGAGTAAATTTGGAACTTCTCCTTACCGATTACCAGATTGTGTTTCATCAAGGTGTGAACGCGATATGCTCTCTTTATCTTAGAATCTTGAAAGCAAACATCAATTTGTTTCTCTTGAATTGATCTCCCAACCTTTTCTGCCCTTTAACAATTGATTTTTTGCTTTCTGATACGGATATTTCTGTTGTCATGATGTATTTATTTCAGCAAAGGCTATTGAGGATCGAAAGGGTCGTGGTCATTAACCACAAAATAAGTTTTCTAAGTCGTCATTATCACTCTTTATTATACTGCTACTTTCTTTGAGATGTTGTTTACTTGTCTTGTTGTCACGAAAGTATGGTCACTACTGGTTCTTAGCCCTTCTTTGTAGGCACATAAAGAAGCGGTTAAACTTTGAAGGACTCATTCACAAAATCAATCGCCTATTCAGTGGCTTTGAAATTAGCATTCACGACTTCTTTAAGTTGCTTTAAATTTTGATTGGAATCCTCATTTACTGACTGTGACATACACGATTTCTGGGTATTGGCGCCATAGACCGTGTTCTTTTAATACGGACCTTTTAAAACATTCCCCAGAAGACCACAAAAGCTCATCATATGATGACCAATTATCAAGACAACGGATAAAGACCCTACACATATTACTGATATTGGGATAGCTTTGAGCTGTACATTATAGAAATGCATAGAAAAATACATTAACTGATAATTTTGTTGTGTAATTGTTTACCAATTAACAAAATTTAGAAAAAGACAGAAAATGTACAAAAAACGTTATAACATAACTTCCCCCAAAAGCTAGAGAGGATTTCCATATGTTAGTCACCATTGAATAAGCTTTCCAATGGTACGTACAAACAGGTTTAGTTCTGAATTTATTCTATGGGTTGTTTAATATTTATGAGGCTCACGGTTAGACTAACTAGTTCGTTATTTTTGACATCGACAAATGAAGTTTTTACAACGTAAACGGTCATCAAAAGTTTAATTAAACCGAACATATTAAAATTATCTTACAAATGCCCCATATACGTATTTTTTGAAAAAAATTATTTATCTCATACATTTTCATATCAGATTAATTAATATTATTATCGATTGAGATATAAGCACTACAGTCATTTACTACCAACTCACCAAGGTCAGGGTGAGCACAGCATTGAGCAATTTCGAGAACTTGCTTTTCTCTGCTCATCATGTTGAGCGTTCTCTCCAAGGGATCAATGCAAATCACTTCAGGATGTGCGGCCAAGTAGTTCTGATTGGTTCATAATTATTTGAATTATGTTTAAAAATGTGATCAATATTTAAAACCTTTTAATACATTCTACTAAATTGATTAGTTGAATTAAACAACATCAACATCGCGTTGATATACAGTTAATGTTATTAAATTTAAATCTAGAAAAATATATTCTAAAATATTGAAATTATGACGCTATAGTTTGTCAAATTAATTTGTCGTAATGGCCTCAATATCTTTCATTTAAAAAGCTACTAGTAGTAATTATGAAAGAAGACAAAAGTAGTACTGAAATACCTTGCATGAATACGCATCCTTAACAATTGAATTGTATTGGAATGAAAATAGATTAATCAATAAACGAACTACCTTTTATTGTTAGCAATAAGAACTTCTATACCTACATACAGTAATAAAATAATTTACAACGCGAGTACGTCACTGAGTAATAACATTCATCAATACATTCCTACAAGCCTGCAAAAAATTATATTATTTTCATATGATTACGTGATGTAGAATTCTAATAAAGAAATAATTATAGTATGTAATATTCACAGATACCGCAGAGTCGATCTTAGACTTTTTTCAGTAGGGGGAGGCAAGATTTTACAAAAAGGAGCCAAAACAAAATTGCATTTAGATCACAGTAAAAATCACTTTAATAAATTTTATATTTATTTTCGAAAATCATATTACATGAAAATTTATATATGTTAAATTTATAAGAGCGCCATAAATAGAAGGGGCGCCAAAAAGCGAAAATTAAGCGGGAGGGGGAGGGGGGCGTTGGGGCGGGGCATTTGCCCCCCCCGCTTGATTCGTTATTTAGTTATCGGAATCCTCCAAGCAAGCAACCAACTTTCACTGACAAATGGAAGTTACACAAACTTAAAAAAGCAGAGTGGATAAGTGGACTAGAATAATACCTGCAAACGTTCCATCTGAGAATGGGCTTCAGAGTCTCCATTGTTGCCGACGACAATAAGTTCAATAAACTTGTGAAATATGACGTCGATGGGGCCTTGTTCTTCGAGCGGGCGGGTCAAATCTAACTGAATAACATTTTAGAAAGAATCTAATATACATTATGACAAAAATGAGAAAATTAAAATACACGAGAAGATCAATGAATTCTGAATTGATTATTAATATAATATTATATTATAAGATTTATATTCTCATAAATAAACATTTAATACTAAACAGAAAACCAATTAATCAAAATATAAAACTATAACTTGAATTATAGCTACACGTACAACCTGAAATTGAGTGAAATATTATCACTCAAATTGATCTCAATAAACTATTCCAGTATACTATTCTCTCCTGTCGTATTCTGATTTAATACTGAACATAAAGCGAAAATTGTAGACGCTTCGTCGCAATTTGTAATAATATCTTTAATCTGTCTGAAATGCTTAGTGGCTTTATAAAATATATATTTATTAGTTATTCGATTTAATTCGATTAATTATCAAATTGCATACCTATTTGAAAAACTAAACCTAAAGTTAAAGAAATTTATATGCGAACAAAAAGAATTCAAGACTTTAGTTGAGTACCTATTATAAATAGACTGAAAATATTGTGAATATCAATAAAAGATTTTATTTACTTGAGAAAAATGTAGATCTTCTGATCTGAAAATAAAAAATTGTGCACTATATTAGAAAAAATATATAATATGTTAAACGTAAATATTATTGACCCATTCAATTAAAAAACACACTAATGAGTAATGTAGGTAAACGATGTATTCGGAGAAGGTTAAAGTTATTAACAAATTAAAGTTATAGAAGAATATTGGCAGGTTAATTTGTCAAAGAATAATTAGTAATAATTAACAATTAACACAGTAATTATATAATATAAAAATAATTTAAATATAAATAGATCAAATATTAAAAAATTAAGGAACATACGAAAACAATTGTTTATATATATATAATATACATTGATTTATTCTAATGTTTTTATTCCATAAGTTGCTCATGTGATCTTGTATAGTAATTGTAAATGAAAAATTACTCTCAAATGATTGTAAATTAAATTTAAATAATATTCTCTCCATAGTCCAAATCATAAATTTATAAAACTATTCAATTGACTAATAATACATTTTTAACACTTTTTATTTATAATATAGCTTCAAAAAAATCTATACAATGCTCGAAACTGAAGATTATTCTGAGTAAATCGCCATATTGTAAGATAGATACTATTCAGATAAACAAACATTTGTAGAAATAAATCTCTTATTATTCATGATACTCTTAACTTTGAAAATGGTACTTATTAGCAGTCAATAAAAGTTACTTGTACGATTTGGCAAATTCATCCAACTTTATCTTGGCCATCTTTGTTTCACTTAGCCAGAATTTGACAAACTTCATTTTAATAACAAATAACTCGATCTGAAAGACAAATTAGATTAAATATTTTTTTTAGAAAAAAAATTTAAGGACTTTAACCTTTTCTTTAAGGTCATACCTCTCCAAACGACTAGATAAATTTAAATGAGTTAGTATCCTTATTGTGTCCTGATTGGGAAATTATTTTAGAGTCATTTATAATAGTAGCTAATATGGTGTGACACATTCAATTAGCCTCCTACGCTGATTTATATTTAATATAAGAACTCTATTTGACATATAATACTAGAATATAATTCAATTTTTTGCATGTTTATCGGTTATATATAATGAGATTATATATTTACTGTATTTTATATAGGATATTCTTCAAAATTATTATAATTATGTATTACAATTATATAGGTAAAACTATACTATACTAAAATATCTTTATATTAAAAAAAAGTTCATATATTATAAACCTACATATTATTTAAGGAATACTTTCATATAATTATTACATGTTTGCTATTTATTTCAATTTATTTTTTCATTGTCTGCTAAATAGACAATTTTCTTAACAAATAAATAGGTATAATATATATATAATAGTATACAAATATTTTATGTATATTTATATTTAAAAAAATCTATTTTGTAATACTATAATTATACAGATTAACTAATCTCTATATATATATATAACTTTTCCGTTATTGAGATTTGAGAATATTGCACAACTAATCTAAATAACAGCTACATTTCTGGCTGTGTTACAATTTTACATAATTGTGATTGTCAATTTCACAGACTGTAGATTTTCATGAACAATATTTTCGGGAAGTCTAAAATGAAATAAACATATTTTTTTTTTAAAATCAATATTTTTGCACTACTTTAGGGTGTTGTTGGAAGAGTTCCGATGCATGAATGGTGCTGGAATAGATATGTATAAAGTGATATTCTGGCTTCGCACTTATAATCCCCATCACTAACACAAAGAAAAATTACTCAAAGTTCTTGATGTTTGGTTTGTTAATATCGGATTTTGTGGTTATGCTTTGACATTTAGTTCCAAAGTAGCGCACTCATTGATAACACAATTTGAGAGATGCTGTCACTCTGTCAAAAACAAATTGACAATAGTAGATTCACTCCCTGTATAGGACAGTTGAGCTTCGTTGAGGTCATTGGTGAAAATCTTCAGCCCACATAGAAAAATGAAATGACTTGAAGCCTATTATCTACCCCAGGAGAAACCTTATTCTATTTTGGGGTTTTATCTTATCTATATAATGGAAGCATTAGATAAGAGAGATAATAAAGACAAAAGAAATTCCTTATCTAAGCAAGAAAAACATTAAATCAAAAATAAATGATGCATATAATACATTACCAATAGATAGAATCTACAGTATCTAAATACATCATTATTTTTTTGAAAAATTTCCATGTATGTTGTCATAGACAGTTATCTAAAAATGAATATCAAAAAATTATGTTTTTAGTGAATATCTCAAAAAGGAAGCCTCTGAGACCCTATATCTGTATTGCCAACAGATAGGAAAATGATTATAATCTATCAGATATGGTATGTTAAAAGAATATAAAATATTCAAAAATCACTATTGGTAAAAAAGTGGTACTTTGACACTAAATCACACTTTTTGACCATTGAGTGTTTTCTAAACATTTTTTATTCTTTTAATCTCCTCTATCTAATAGATTATAGTCAATTTTTTATCTTTTGGTAATACAGATAAGGGTCTCAGATGCATCCTTTTTAAGACATCCAATAAAAACATATTTTTTGACATGTTCATTTTTTAAATGACTGTCAATGCAAATTATCATATTCCGGTTTTTTTAACTTATGGTAAATTGAGTAAAAAAATTAAGTTTTTTAGCATAAATTTTTGAGCTATTTTTTTGTTGATAGGTTTACTAATTACTTCTAATAAATTTTTAACACTGACATATTAGTTTGCCATGCCCATAGATTATATAATATTTATTAAATTGTGTATGCCAAAGTATTGTATTTCTGACTTCTTGTTTTGCAATAGTAAAAGAAATCATAAAAAATGTATGAAAACATTGTTTTAAAATGATTTTATTATGAATATGTATTATTAGGTAGAATGATAAATCTATGTTTATTGTCCAATAATCGTTGGTAAATTTTTTTTGATAATAATGTACTATGAAGGAATAATACACAACATAGAATAAATGTGAAAAAGTGTTATTTATTCAACATATCATAACATATCTCCAGACCAGTTGGCCGACCCTCATACCACTCATGAAATCGATTGGGAATTTTGTCCTCTTGACATGTATGTATTAAGCCAGAATTTTTCTTTTCTTTAATTGATCTCCAGTGGTTGTACACTTTTGTAATGACAATTGATGAAGTATGAGGCAATGTACCCCATCTAATAACAGGAAGCTGATGGTACTTTTCATTTGTGGCAAATTTAACCTCAATGAATCCATTATTGTCCTTTGAGAAAAGGAGCTGCCAAATTTTAAGCAAATTTACAATGCCAAATACAACTTCATTTTCATCCAACATTGTTAAATATCTATCGAGTATACTACATAACTCATTTGATCCCCTTCTGCCCTCTGTCTCATCCCATACATAGCAGTAAGTAACACCTGTAACTACTGACTCTACAATAGTGCAGTTGAGACCTGAATTTTACTTATATAAAAGAAAGTGATTTGATTTGACACTGGTATTACCATCAAAGGCTGCAGATCCTAATTATCTCATAAAGAGAATGTTTGGATTTTAACTAAAGATAAAAATAAGGTATATGATATAACAAAATATATTAAAGAGAATGCAATTGTCAGGCCACGAGGACAGCATTAGAAACACTTCAATCTATTTTTTCAGTGCATACAATCCATTTTAAATTTTAACATCCCATAGTAATTTACTGTTATAATCTATATCATTGTAAAATCGTAAATTAAAGTTACTCGTATTTATTTTTATATAGTTAATTATAGATAGTTTTGTCTGGATCTTACGAATGTTCATTATATTAAAAACTTAATATCTTTTTTCTTTTTACAAACATTATCTGTAAGGGTCCAGTGTATCTAAAGGAACATTCTTTGTAAACAATAAAATGTAAAATCTTGTATAAATTGTAATACTTTATATTTTATTTGTAATATTTTAATAGCATTTAATTTTAATTAAATTCCTTAGCAAGGTCAACAGAAAAATTTAGAAATGGTTTACATTTGTCAAACCAAACCAAAATTTAATCTATTTTGGAAAGATTTTTATATGGAATATCTGAAGAATATTTGGACAGTTAAGAAATTGTAACTGATTTTACTTTGATTAATGAGTTTAAGTAAGTGTTGGTGATGAAAGAAATTGAAAAAATGGAAATGAGCAAGTAGGGAACATTCAAAGATCAATGCCAATAGAATGAGTTTGAAATAAACGAATGATCATGAAGGAAAACATGTAAAAATTAGGGAATAAAACCTCAAACACAGAGCAAAGAGAGCAAAAAAATTTGACCCAAACCAAACCCTACCAAGCATGCCTCCAGGATTTTTCAAAGCATGGTCGAAATGTATCAAACTAGGCGCAAAGGACAGTTACAGGCCTTTAAATTTATAAAATGTTTGATTCTAGTAGTACCTTTACACAGCATACATATATATACACCTATGTACCTACATCAGGGTTCAAACAAATATAAAAAATTCAATAGGTTTTCCATAGCTATTGAAATATAAAACCATGTAAAACTGTTAATAGGTAATGTGTTGAATAACTATCTTTGAAAACTGGTAATTGGTTCATGCATATAGTATATATATATTAATAGAAATATACAAATATGTACACAACAATTTGAGAGCTATTGATTACTATATGTAAAGCAAGGTTTAAAAAATAGTCTAAAAAATTCAACAGTGCGGTAATAAATTTGGCAAAAATATAGCATAGTATATGTACATAAAATAATATTCTTAACATAAGGGAATGTTATTGAGCTAATTCTAGATGCTTAGCCTGGAGTTGTTTGTCAAGATTTTGGATTTTACAATTAGTGTCTTTTAATTGTTTTCGAAGGGCATGTGCCTTAGTAAATAAATCAATGAATGCTGATGAAGCTGCTCTTTCTGACAATGTGTCAGCCTTGACATCAAGTGATTTCGCCACTTCTGAGAGACTTTGCTTCTTAGCCTTAATTTTAGTTATATCTTCTGTAACAGATTCCCGTTTTCAAGTCTTCTCCACTTCAACTGAGTTATCTATCTCTTCCTGTCTGAGTGTAGTCATAAAGGGGTATTGGTGAGGCAGGGGTTGCCAACCACCTGACCCGCGGCAAGTAGTACAGGGTTACATAGTACCTGTAGCAGGCCCTCATGGGGAGGCTGACCTGACCAACATAAGTTAGGTGAAAATATAAACACAAAAATATATAATATTCACAAAGTGGCAAACATTTTCATATCTTATAACACAAAATACAAATATAGAGCATTTAAAAAGCATTTTACATATGACCATAGGACACAAACTGACAGCACAACTTTATACTGATACTGAAAACAATAGCCCTACAATTTTTATGGTAGTCAAAATTTCAAATTCCATAGGTTTTCCAGAAAATATTAAAAATAGCCAAAATTCCATAGGTTTTCCATATATGGATTTTTTCTCAAATTCAATAGGTTTTCCAGTAATTCCATAGGCATGTGAACCCTGCTACATCAATTTTATTGTTTCTATTTCCATAACTTAATTACTGTATAATATGTAGGTATGGGAGTTATATACACTATTATTAAATAAAAACCAGTATAAACTCAGTCAGGAACACAGGAACTATATTATTGAAGTTAAAAAATTGTGCAAGTGAGGACAAATGAGATGTTTTTTATTGATGAATGTAACCATGTATGAAGATGACATAGTGCAAAAATGATCATTCACATTCACAACTGGTAATTGGTAGAGTACAACCAATTTTGAGAAGCACAAATATGTTGGGAAATCTCATTTCATTGCATGCAATCAAGGCTTGAGATGATGAAGATGGTCTTGTATCAAGATCAACTGCTTCCCACTTTTGTTTCCAAAGTGCAAACTCGAGATCACAAATATCAGCATTGGGAAGATTGTCTGTATACAGTGATATATTAGGAGAACCAAATCTTCTGACGTTTTATCACTACAGATACTTGGTATCAAGAAAATCAAGGGCAGTGACTGTACTTACAGATGAGCTGGTGGATGCCATTGTCAAAAGTTTTAATGGGTCGTTTAACCCAACGACTGCCCACTGCAGGTGCGCTGCGCATGCCTACAATACTCTCCATATGTTCAAACTGACCTGATATCTTTTATACAACTTTATCTCCTGACATTGTTTCGAAGTCTGTAAAAGAGACGATATTTGTCAACTAAATAGACCATGAGTTTTGACAACTAAAGAATTTTAAGTTTTATAAAAGTTCATTGATGCAAAATAACAAATTTAACTATAAATAAAATGGCAATTGTCTAGGAATAAGAAATAACATACAAGGTGTTTCATAAGTCACACCCCACTTTTAAGTTTTATTAAAAGAAGTAAGTTCCAAAAATATATATTTCTAAAGTGTGTATTTGTTAACCTCTTCCCGACAGGAGTAGCAGCATTTGCTTTGAAAAAAAGGTACCTCACCTGATGGGGATAGCAAACGTTGCTATTCATATAACAGATAAATGAATGAGTTTCTAAAAATAGTTTTCATCTAATTGCTTATGAAATCGTTTACCTAGACTGTGGGTGAGTGTCCATTACCTTCATGTCATAACTGTCAGACAAACACACTGTCCAAAGTGGATAAAAATTTGACTGGTCAAGACAAATAAGCTGAGAGACGCACATACTAAATTGAAAGATTTTGATTGGCTAATGAAAAGCTGCAACCTAATAAGTGTGTATATAACCATATCACTAAATAATTTCACTCACAGATTCTCTGCTCACGTTTTCAATGCTACGATTCTGCTTCCATACTCGCCTACTGGTTTCAATTCAATTATATATTATTATATATTCCAATTTTATACTATATATTTGTACCTACTATTTCTACTATATTATCAATACCTTTAACTATTCTTTATATAATATATAGGATATATATTGTTATAATATAATTATATATTATATGTACACCACTTGATCATGAGTATCTTTGCTCGTTGGTTTGTACTATACAATAAATACAAATACAAAATAATATTTTATACTTACTTTTTATACTATATATTATCAATATAATATTCTATATATAATATATACGATATTTATTGTTATTTATATACTATTATACAGTATATTATTATTTTATACCTATAACTTGTTATATTATATATTATCAAGATATACCCAATACTATATGAAATTGTACAATATGGAATACTTATACAATAATAAAACACTGAAATACTAAACAGAATAACTATATAACAATACATATTATCATATATACAGCATAGTATTGATAATATAGTAGAAATAGTAGGTATACATATATTATAAAATTGTAATATATAATAATATATAATTTGAATTGAAAACGTGTATATAACAATATCACTGAATAATTTCATTTACGAATTGCTTACGTTTTCCACATGGTTTTATACTCGCCTAGTCTGGTTTAAATTCAATTATTTATTATTATAAATTACAATTTTATACTATATTTATACCTACTATTTCTACTATATTATCAATACTATTGTATATATATATTTGATAATAGTAGTATGGAAGGGTTATATCTACCTCCTCCCCCCCCCTACTCCGAAGTATTTTTTTCCCACGCACCTTTGATAGTTAAATTATTTGGCGCACCCTTGCTAGTTAATTTTTTATCCAATGGGTGTCCAGTTAATTCAGAGTTAAAATTTTTTATTATTAAAATGATATTAAAAAAAATAATTTTAAATTGTTTTAATTCTGTGAATTTTTTTGAAAATTTTGAATTTTGCGCGAAAACGGGTAAAAAAGTAAAATCGGATTTAAGGCCTAAACCCTCGGGAAGACGTCTCTATCTCTCTCTTTTAAATTATTTGCCTTAATAGTCATCGATACCTGATTAGCAATTATTAATTTTTACCAATACTTTAATTTTTAGCGAGACAGTAACCGATTTCATTAATTTTAATGGCTAATAGTGCTATATTGTGTATGGAGAATTCGATTATGCTATTAAAAACATGATTAAATATCATCATCAATACCTGACGTACACTTGATTTTTACCAATACATTTGATTTTTATCAACACAGTAACGGATTTCAATAATTTTAGGGGCGAATTTTACAATATTTCATATGAGGAATTTGATTTTTCTTTTGAGGTTACATGACTTTTTAGAAAATTCTTCATTTTTGCGGTAAATTCAAATTTGTGTAGTTCAATACGGGTTAAAAAGACAACTAAGACATCTAAAAGACATCTAAAAGACAACTTTGAAATTCTTCATTTTTGCGGTAAATTCAAATTTGTATAGTTATAGGCGATATGTTCGACACTTTGCGTTCTACTATAGTAAATATGTTTTGTCCACCTTTACTAGTTAAATTCTCAGCCAATAGGAGTCCAGTTAATTCAGAGTTAAAATTTATGCACTAAGTAAACTCACTACTTAGAGTTAAAATTTCTGCACTAAGTGAACTTTACACTTCGGTCTCCTGCTCCAAAATATTTTTGTTTTCCCCACCTTTACGAGTTAAATTCTCAATCGATAGCAGTCCAGTTAATTCAGAGTAAAAATTTTTATCGAGTATTATAATATAAAAGGAAGTGTGTGAGTTTATGTTTTCATTCCCATTTTCTCTCTCTCTCCTGATGACTATTTCATTTCATGTCTCTCATAACTTTTTGGCAAGTTCTCTCACAAGTCGTCACTCAAGTCAAGATCTCTCATTCAAGTCAAGTACTGGTCATGCCTTGTTGCAAGGTCTCTCAAAATTATTCAACTCCCTATCTCTGTCGACTCACAAATGCGGCTGCATCAGATTTTATTGTCGAGGCTACAATCCAGCCTAAGAAACCGGCTCTAATACGTCAAAATGCACAAATTTAGGTAGCCGGCACATGATTGTAATGATTTTGAGAAGACTGCCCTAAACTGGAGAATATTGCCCTGATTTGAAAAGATTGCCCTGAATTTGAGAATATTTCCCTGATTTTGAGAATATTGCCCTGATTTCAGAAGATTGCCCCTGATTTGAAAAGATTTTCCTGATTCACCCTGGAGAATTAAATTTCTCAATTAAAAACTTCATTAATTATTCTTATCAATACATGATTAGCACTTATTGATTTTTAACAATACACTGATTTTTAGCAAGACAGTAACCGATTTCATTAATTTTAATGGCTATTGGTTCTTTTTGACTCAACTCTATATTCTATAAAAACCTCCCACGGGTTAAATTCACTCCTCGTCGAGGGTGAGATTTGATTAATCAGACAGAAAATGGGCATGAAATTTCAAGCTTTTCTAAGTGAGTCATCATTATTAGTAAGAAGAAGTTTTATAAGAAAAAGAAAAAAAACCTCCCACGTATTCATTAAAGTTATCCAATCAACGTCCAGTATTACCATAGCGTCATATCGAATAGAAAAATTATATATATGCTAATCAGTA